>JASCZW010004111.1:0-46769 GCA_034211315.2 Aedes japonicus | reverse complement strand
TTCAAACCTAAAGGGTGATACGGTCAAAATTTGGTCAAGGGAAAACGCGTGTAAATCGGTGAAATCGTTTATTTAAAAAATCAAATTAAATTACTTTTTCAAGTTCAATTAGTATAAAATTCAGGAAAAATATTCAGTTAGGCTTCCGCTTTTCCAAATCCGAATTGCCGGGCCTTACGCTTGACCCCTGCCATCAGATTTTGTACAGCCACCTTGTCCTCCTTCTTCGCCGCAGAAAGCCAGTTTGCCTTGAACTGCTGCTCGTCCTTAGCAGTTTTTTTGGTCTTCTTTAGGTTCCGCTTGACAATAGCCCAGTATTTCTCAATTGGGCGGAGCTCTGGCGTGTTGGGAGGGTTCTTGTCCTTGGGAACCACCTGCACGTTGTTGGCGGCGTACCACTCCATGGCCTTTTTACCGTAATGGCAAGATGCCAAATCCGGCCAAAACAGTACGGAACAACCGTGTTTCTTCAGGAAAGGCAGCAGACGTTTATTCAAACACTCTTTCACGTAAATTTCTTGGTTGACAGTCCCGGAAGCTATGAAAATGCTGCTTTTCAAGCCACAGGTACAGATGGCTTGCCAAACCAGATATTTCTTTGCGAACTTTGACAGTTTCGTGTGCTTGAAAATATCTGCTACCTTTCCCCTTCCTTTTGCCGTATAAAACTCCTGTCCTGGAAGCTGCTTGTAGTCGGCTTTAACGTAGGTTTCGTCGTCCATTACCACGCAGTCAAACTTCGTCAGCATCGTCGTGTACAGCCTCCGGAATCGCGCTTTGGCCGTCGTATTTTGTTTATCTTTGCGATTTGGAGTCACTACCTTCTTGTAAGTCGATAGTCCGGCTCGTTTTTTGGCTCGATGCACGGTTGTAGACGATACACCCAGCTTATTTGCGGCATCTCGGAGAGATAGGTTAGGGTTTCGCTTGAAACTACCGGCAACTCTCTTTGTCGTCTCAGCGGCTTCCGGTTTTCGATTTTCCCCCGATCGAGACTTCCTGGCTGTCGACAAACGTTCCCCAAACACTTTAATTACATTTGTAACGGTTGATTTGGCAACTTTTAGCGATTTTTCCAACTTTGCGTGCGAGTAGCTCGGATTTTCGCGATGCGCGAGCAAAATTTTGATACGCTGCTCTTCTTGCTTGGACGGCATTTTGACAACTGAAGAGTGAATTCCAAAATCAAAATAGGAGCAACATTCTACACACACACACACCTTCAAAATGAGGGGTGTTCAGGTATTTTAAATGCAAAATTGAAAGAAATACGTCAAGTTGATATTGACCAAATTTTGACCGTATCGGCCTTTATGTCCGTTTAGAATCCGGAATAATAAAATCATTTGTATCTCGGTAACAGATTGACGTACAAATAAGTTTAATACATGAAAACAAAGGTTATTCATATCATTTTTCTTCGTTTCGAATGATTTTTTTCTTTCTTTATTCTTTCCATTAAACGCTGCACACCTCCGAAGTCAACTCCTTGGCACATTTGTTCCAAATTATGCCATCAGTCGCGTCCCGAGCCGTTTTACCACTTTTCTTAAGCTTCCGCTTCATTATTGCCCAACATCTCTCGATGGGCCGGAACTGCGGGCAGTTGGGTGGATATATGTTTTTATCGATGAAATCTACGTTATTATCGCGGTACCACTGGATGACTTCCCGGCTGTAGTGGCAACTCGCCAAATCTGGCCAAAACTTCACGGGACCTTTATGGGCTTTCATGAATTTAGTACGCGGTTTTTGAGGTATTCTCCCTTGTACAGCTTCGAGTCCATCGTCTTATTCTTCACGAACACTTTCTTCTAATTTATAGTTACAAGTATTCCACTATACAGCTCAAACCCTCTAGGATTCTTAATACTTCGACAAAACCTGCTGGTACAATTTCCGAGTTCGATTTTTGGCGACGAAACTTTGCTTCAACGTTCTGTTTGGTTGCTTACTGGCTCGATAAGAACGATATCCTGCTCGCAAACGAATTCTTCGAACGGTACTGTGAGCAGCAGCGTATTTTTGTGTGATTTCACAGATTTCATGGGTTTGCTCTGACGGTTCTCAACACTTTCTGGTTCAGTTTGCGGTCATATGTTCCTCTACGACGCTTACTTTGAGGCACTCGATCCACGCTTTTTCGATCCCTGAAACGTTTGATACACGGTTGATATGGCGATTTTCAACGTTTTTGCGTTTTTTATTACGGACCAAGTTGTATTATCAACGTGGGTATGCAGAATTTTGTCTCTCCTCTCGGTTTCCATCTGGAAAAACTTTTGAAAAAAATGCTACCACAGAAAGTGGGCGCCTAGGTTGACAAACCGCTGTAAAAGAATTCTTGTAGCTGTCAGCGGAATAAGTGATTCCGGATTATAACTGGACCGAACTTAATACTTCTAGAATTTTCCTCTGACGTAGAACTACGTTTTCTATACTGGGTACAATTTAAAAATCGAATTGCGACTGTCACGAAAAGTGGTCAGGATCTGAGCTTTAATATATTAGTCGTCTCTTCGAAGATTTTCAAAAATTTTGCTCCAATCGTTCGGTATTATTTCTACGCATCAATTCCAATAGAGAACATCGTTGATTTCGGATCACATGTTATTGCAAAATTCATAAATTTTAAGCCTCGTCTTAAAAAGTATATTAATTCAGAGACTATTACATTGTACAATTAAAATGGTTTAAATTTAGATAGCGTAGTCTTACGCTTTCAAACCCTGTAGTTTTTTAGCTTATCAAAAAGCGTGACAAGTTGTTAAAAACCCTTAACTGTTATTTTAGATGAATTAGTTTTAACGTGAGACTTCTTCTCTTCAATTGAAAATATCTCTGGTTTTCAGAAACAACGCAAACCCTTTATTTGTAAACAGAATTAGTTTTGCAAAACTATCAACATGTCTTTGCAAACTAGTAGTAAACGGCCATAAACTTTTTGACTCACTTTCTTCAAAAGTGGTGTCATTTAAAATTTAGCAAATGAAACTAGGATTGGCAAGCCGACGAATAAAAAAATCCAAGTCAATTTTAAACCAACATGAAAACATTCTTCATTACAAAATGATGACAAAGTCGATAGTCTGTCGGATTACGAAGGAATAGAGGGAGGTACCGGGGTTGGAGGTATGTAGATTCGGCCGTTGGCCGTTTCGAAAGAACTTAAATCTAGGGTTTTTTTTTTCATTAGGGCGAATCTACAATTGAGAGATTCTCTCCGGGCTCGCTCTCTTTCATTCATAAACCAATCACCTTTACGTTTTTCATTCTGCTATTTTTAGAGTATGCTAGCCAGTACTGTTGTATTTCGATCTGTACTAAAGAATGCCTCGTAAGTTTTATAATGGCGCTGTAATGAATGAAAGAGAGCGAGCCGGGAGAGAATCTCTCAATTGTAGATTCGCCCTAATGAAAAAAAAACCCTAGAAATCATCTCCAGCAGAGACGTTAATTCAGGAATCCACTTCAGCAATGTCTACTGGACTTCTGCAAATCACGTCGATTTTTTGCTCAAATTGACTAGAAAGTAAATGCTCTTTTGAAACATCAGTCTGGGGTGTTGACGCCACCTTAGAGTACGTACATTCAAAACCCCCCGTAAAAACGCCACTTTCTTAATAGCTTTTCCCTTCTTCTTCTTCTTTAGCATTTCAAGCTTATTGCTTTCACAATTAGCTTATTGCTTGCTCTCAACTTAGTGTTCTAGATGCACTTCCACAGTTGTTAATTGAGAGCTTTCGATGCCAGGTACCATTTTTGCATTAATATGATTGTGTGGCAAGTACAATCATACGCTATGCCCAGGGAGTCGAGAAATTTTCCTTAACGAAAAATTCCTAGACCAGACCGGGAATCGAACCCAGCCACCTCTAGCATGGTGTTGCTTTGTAGCGGCGCCTTTACTGACTGAGCTAAGGGAGGACCCATAGCTTTTCCCTTGCATTGGTTGAATCAATTTCTAGAATGTTACATCATTAGCTGGCCGGGTCTTCGAATCATTTGTATGACCGAATTGATCAAATTACATTCCACGTTGCTTTTCTTGGATAAATATTCTTTCGAACTTCACTAAGTGCTCCTAAAGATTGCACTGAAGTATATTTCATTCCTATCCGAACCGATAGCAATTCCGGATAGTGTTCGACGATTCCATCGCGAACATTTGTAGCCTTAACATGTGCCGTCGGCGAAGAATGTTAGACCAGTATTTCTGAACCCAAGAAAAAAAATTGCCAAGGATAAATTGAACCAGCTTTTGTTCCAGTGGAAAAGTCTTAAGGCACGCAGCTTTGCGGGATTCTAAGCAAACGGCCAATGCAAATCTGAATGTTGACAGGCATCCGCTTCCTACGGTGGATGAGCTCTTTACACTGTTCAGGGAAATCTTCTGCTAGAAATGACCCATTGGACAGTAAGATACCAGAAGCAAGGCCTGTACTTTATTTAAAAATTTTATTTAAAATAAAATTTATTTTAAGTCGGATTTTCTTGAAACTTTCAGGGAATGACCTAACACATATGGATTAAGTTTTGGCATAATTACTTCAAATCGTAGAGTGTTTGAGCTGTTTAGTGGAATGCCTGTAACTAGAAATTAGAAGAATAATTAGTATTTTCCATTTTATTCCAACTACCTTTGTTTATCTTGACAGATACGCGTATTTCGTCTATAATGTGCAGACTTCTTCAGTGTCTCGTACTAATAACTCGACTTAAAGAAAACCTTCGCCACCTGCCGTATATATTCTATTTTCTAAATACAAAACGTTTATCTATAGGAGAACGTTTTGTATTTAGAAAATAGTATATATACCTAATATATATACGGCAGGTGGCGAAGGTTTTCTTTAAGTCGAGTTATCAGTACGAGACACTGAAGAAGTCTGCACATTATAGACGAAATACGCGTATCTGTCAAGATAAGCAAAGGTATTTGGAATTAAATGGAAAATACTAATTTTTCTTCTAATTTCTAGATAATTACTTTATTCAATTTCCTTGCCATCACTGAAAGCCCGCACCTTTCCCTTAAGACCCCTCATTACATTTGGTGTAATGGTGGAGCCGACCTTTTTGGTCACTTTCATCCATTCTTTCTTCAACTCCATCTCGTTCTTAAACACCTTGGGCTATTTTCGAACTTTGGCCTTCATTGTAAAAAAACTAATCCAACGTCGATCGCGCGTAATGGCATGATGTCAGGTCCGGCCAAAATAATGTCTCGCCTCCGTGAGACCGCAGGAAGTGCAACAGACATTTCTGGAGGCACTCGGTGCGGTAAATTTCGCTGTTGATGGTTCCCGTTGTGATGTACGGTTTACTCAGTTTACCGCATTGGCATATGGCCTGCCAGAGAAAGTATTTGCTGCCTCGGTATTTGCTTTACGTCTGCCTTGATGTAGGTTTCGGAGGTTTCCATAACCACTTACATCGGTTTCGTTAACCACTCTCGATACAGCTTCCTTTCGCGGGAGTTGGCCGCCGTGTTTTGTTGATCACGCCGGTTCGGTGCCTTGTGTTTCATGGTTTGCTGAACGAACCAGGCGGAACAATTTGCCTTCAGAGTCGCGTCGCGAATCGAAAGGTTCGGATTACACTTGAAACAATCCAAAACCTTCCGGGCCTTCTCAGCGTCAGCTGTCATCGTTTTTCTTCCACTTCCAGCCCGCTGATTCCGCAAGTTATGGATGCAATAAGCGTTTTTAGGAGATATCATGATAACATCAAGTATCTACGACTACTAGGTGAAAGTTTTCAACAAAAGGACCAGTAAGGCATTCTGATCAGTAAAGATGAATGCGAGTTTTTTTTGACGATCAGATTGTTCTTTGGATATCTCAATGCGGTGCGAGAAATTCACCAGAATCATGAACAGTTACCTGATGGCAAACGGAACAGAGCGTCCAATGCAGTTTTTTTCCTTAATGCTAAACCAAGTTCATCACAACTCTATTCCACTCGACACTGAAGAAGTCTGTAATTTGCAGATGAAGTAAGCCTATCTGTCTGTGTTTATTTTTTATTTCTTTCAAAGTAAACATGTGAAATGTTAGTTAATTTTTTTTTTATTTTTCCAATTACAGACATTCCTCGATAGTAGATACATCAACTTTTTGACTTCAAATCGCAATTGCATAAAAACTACTTATTGTATTTGAAATCTAATATAACCATAAGTTGCAGTTTGCTCTTTCTTTTGGTTATAGTATAATTCAGATACAACCAGTAGTTTTTATGCAATTTCGATTTGAAGTGAAAAAGTGGATGTACGCACTATCGAGTTATACCTGTATATGCAAGTAGATAAGTTAGCATATGTGATTATTTTCAGTGTTAAGATCTTTCGTTTCATCGAGATCACAGATAAGCAGACAATATAAAAGTTTTTTTCGAATGCAAAGGACTACCTGTGATGTAAATCAATACGTTGCAATACCATGAAAAAAACTTCCAAACGTTCATCTTTAAGTTCGTTCGGTGCGAAACCTTCTCTCTGTTTCGCTTCGGAAATGTTGCTTGTTGCTAGAAATACGAGTTTACAATCTACACAGCACTCACTTCGGAACCATCCGTACGAAGTCCTTGAAGCAAGGATATTACAGCTTCAGGAGATAGTTCCGAACTGTGCCGAATGCTACGAGAAGAAGACATTACTGTTAGACACTAACGATACCAATTCAGTGGGTTAACGTTTATTTTGCGGGTCCTTTCCGCAAAAATATCTGAAGATCAATAGCTGCAGTGCGCAAAAACCTCCTAACTCCGTTTGGAAATTTCGAGGAATGAATGAAACATTCTCCTTCTATCATCATTCCGCTTTTTAAAATGTCGCCGTTTCTAAACTTTTTCAAAACTTGCGTCATTAACTAAACATAGTATTTTGTAAGATTGAACTCGTCGGGAAAGTTTTTGTCATCCACGAAGGAGGTTCCAAATGCCAAATCCAAAGGCGTAAGCTGAGGTTCCAGACGATTTCTACAATAAATCCTCTTTATTGTGGTTAATAAGATAGCAGATTCCGGCATTATGCGTAATTTGCTAACGTTTGGCGTTGAAATTGAGGTAATTACAATAAAGATTGTGGTAAATATCGACAATATACCTCACGATAATATTTAGATGCGACTTTACCTGGATCTACGGCTGGACATTCTGACGATATTATGCCAGTTGATGTTAGAGAAGGACACATGGTCAAAAGTATGCGGTTAAAGTTCCAAGGTTCAAAAGAAGAAACGTGATTGGGATCCTTATGTATTTGTTTATAAAATAGACGAAAAAAAAAAAATAGAATAGGCCAACCGCCAAGATAGGAACAACGAATAGAGACCGCACAACCTAAGCTTCTTCCTCTGGCCTATCACAGCGCATGCAGTAAGAAGGGCTAAAGGCGTATAAGAACTACTCATTGTACGACAACCCGATTTCTGTTCTACCATCTCAAATCCACGTCACAGGCTATGTAAAAAGCTTGCCTGTATAGGTGAAGGGGGCAGAACACAATGGAAAAGGGCAAAATAGTTTTAAAAATGTCTCGCAGCGCAATTCTCCACTGTAGAAATTTCTAGCTGAAAATTATGGTACACCCCCTCACGATTGTCAAAATTGTCGTAACGTTTTAATTTAGGTCTAACCCAAGTAACACACAAAACATCTTTTCAGAATGCTTTTCAAATTATTTGTATTATAAATGTATTATGAACGTATTGTAAAACTTGTCAAGTTTGAAGCGGTTTGTATTTCTCGTATATCACTCTGGCAAACGGTCGAGCTAAAAATAATTTTTCAAATGCTGCAAGTGATTCATACTTTATTATTGTTCTTGAAAACATGGTTCCATACATTTATAAAACATAAACAGGACAAGATTTGATAGGCAGTTCTATATACTGTTGAAATAACATAACACCAACCATGTTTTGCAAAACGTGTTCTTTTTTCTCATTACGATGAATTTGTTGTACAAGATTGTGGTTACACTGCCAACGAGAATCATATCATAGATACTCAGAATTTACTTCCCAACCATCTGAGTTGGCATAGCAAAGAAGCTACAAACCTGACACGTCAAGGGCTAGTTTTCAAATCCCACGCTTGGCAGTGTTATGTTTTTGTATGAGGATATTGTTTTTCCATTTATGTTTTATACGGCTTCACTTTTTGCGCTTTTTGCGTCATATAAAAGTACGAAATAAAGTATTATACACCTAAATTTATAACCTTTTTTGTCATTTAACAGTACTTTCAACTTGTTTAATACAAGCTGTGTTGCTTGGGAAGTTATTCAACTGGTTCAAACGATTTCAATCTAACAATCACGGATTTTCGAGTAATTTAGGCAAACTCCAACGTGTATCGAACCTACTTAGTTTCCATTTCCAAAACATACTGTAATTAGTCACAGTTCCAAATTCCATTGAATAGGCTCCGCTTCACTGCAATCACCTGCACCACCTGCAGCCACTTCCCCAGAGGAGAGGTGCCAGATTTTCGGCCCGCAAGAGTCCATTAAAGCCACTAAAACGAAGATATTAAGCCAAGGGCTGCCATTTGGACTGTCTTCTGACGGGCGTGTACACCTTCATATTCATCATTGGAAATAAGCCGGCGCGCGTGTTCACCAGATGGAATAATGGGGAAAAGTTAAGCTGCGGTAGCGGCTTTAGTGACTTCGCAGAAGAAGAAGAAGAAGAAGAAAAAAAGGCATGTTGAGAAAACATGTGTGAGGTTGCCCGATAGCATCGGTTGGTACCTTCCACGGCCAAAAGGTATTATTTATAAGTAACCAGATGAAAGCGCTGCAGCTAGGCCCTTCAAGTCTAATATGGTGATGAAGTGCGCTTCAGAAGCGAATCTCTTGGTAGATTGATGCATGCTTGCGAGACCTCGCCTCGGTGGAAAAGTGCGGTTGTAAGAGCCTATCGCGATGGAGGTCTCGCAAGGGCTCGAGGAGGAGTGGCTTAAACAGTGGCAATCATCGACAAGCGATGGATTAATTGAAGGTATTTCAACGTGTGGGGGGGCCTTCCAGGAAAAGTGGGCGGAAAACCCCTTTTCATCCCGACATCCAGTGCTTCAGATTTTCGATTAGTGGCTAATTGCCGTGTTTTGGAATGTTGCCTAGCCATTAAACAAAATGTCAAACTATATTGCTTGAACGAGTCTTCCTCATCTCGCAGCCACACTTTACTGAGACGGTTGAAAATGTTTGCTTTGAGTGGGCTTTCGAAAGGTTCAAAACGTGCCTGAGCAGCGATGTGGCAATAGCAATTGCAGTGTTGTTCGTTTGTGATAATGTAGGTGGTATGGGTACTTGAAGGATGTTGTTTATACTGATTTCGACGACCTTCTATAGAAATTAGTATTAGTTCTTCGAAATCAAACACAATAACGCCCTTTAGATACCGTTACTTCACTAAATTAATCACATGTCGTTAATCGTTTACATATTTATAAGCAGCAAATAAGTCTATCGGCGACCATAAGCTTTCGATAGATAAGCTCACCAACCAACCGCACAAACACACAGAAAGACACGCCTATCTTCTGCAGTTATTCGACAAACACCTCGCGGGTGGCTTATCTTAATCTTTATACCGAAGAAAAATACGCTCCATTATGGGCCCTTGTCTTTGGGTTACGATATTTTTCCCCCTTTTCGTTTGATGTCGGTGGAAAAAAAGCCGCAAAACGTGTGAACAGTAGTTGGCTTGGAAATAATGAGTTAAGATGATATTGACGACATGCGAGATGGATGATGGTATTAATTTGAAATCCAACCGACAATCTAATTAATTCCTAGCTCTCTTTCCTAACTCGGTTAATTGCACCGAAAATTGGTGGTGTATTTTTTTTTTTGAGCATCACTATGGGGAGATCCTATTTGTTGTTGAAATGGAGTGTTGAACCTACCCTGTAGGGAAAAGCGGGTTTCACTCATTAAAAGTTTAAGGACAAATATATGCTCTCGAATACACGAATTATTCGCACGTTTTAGAAAATACATTTGCGGAGGTTCATTCATGTTTCATATAAAAATTACAATTACACAGTGGTGAAAAGTTGATCAGACAAGAACATCATTTTAGTAAAGTAGGTAATAAAATGCAGGAGTAAAATAACAGTTTATTAGTCCATTTTGCTTTCTTTAGATTAGATTTCAGTAATTTTGATTTAAAAAACATTATAACATTCCACAAAAAAAAAAAACACAAAGACAAAAAAAAAGGATATTAACAGGCACAAGTTTTTTTCCCTCGTTTAATTCCAAGCCAAAGGACGCGTAAACAACGAAATTGTTTGCAATCTTTCATGCGTCATGCAACAATGTTTGCAATCTTTCATAGAACAGGCTGGTTTCAGGTGTTATCTGGTTTAAATTTACATGAAACATCCCATTATTTAGATAACGCAGAATTCGCATTCAATGTTTCTTTTTATCGGTGTGATAAAAACACAAAGAAGACAAATAAGATCTTATTCAAGGTGAGAAATGATCAAACAATATGTAGAAATTACTTGTTTGTATTTAATAATTCATCATTTTGACTGTTTTAGTAACGTGTCTTGTACTTAATCACTTCCGCCAAACGACTTGGGATAGATTTTTGAGTTGCTTCTGGACGAAGAGTGTTCCATACAGCTTCAATCTCCTGAATCTGGATCAGTGCCTTGAATTTTCATAAAATATTCATGAGAAGTGAAAATGATTTATCCCAGTGTAATGATGATTTTTATTTTCCCGGTTTTCATGATTACCGCTGTCACTTTTAAGCCAACTGAATTTTGTTTGCTGCAATGAATGAAGTCGGCTCTATGTGCGGGTCAAAAATCTGCTGTCACTGTTGTTTTGATTATCAATCGGTAAGCATGAATTTCATTTGATGAAATCTGAATATCAGCTCTTGAGATGATTTTTCATTATTAAGTGATTTTGAATCCTAATCCAAACATGGAACAATCAGGGCCGTCATCATCGTCCCAGAGGAATAGATGCTAGCAATGTTGTGCAAGAATACCTTGGACTGGGCTGCCCTTGCATTTTTCCGATTCCGACGGGTAATTGATATTCATTGTGGCTGATTGAATTTCATTTCTGACGTTTTGAAATTCGTTTTGAAAATGAACTTGTTTACACAAATGAATATCAAAGCATTTTGAAAATTGAACGTTCGTTCTTCTGGTTACGTTTGTTGTCATGAGTTATCATTTGATTTTCGCATGGAACTTGTAGGTAGTCAATGTTATGTTGCCTGAAAATCCACGCTTTTGAATCTAATGAGCATGAGTTTTAACAAGACTGATCTGGATAGATTAGATTTGGAATTAAACAAATTTTCGGTTAGTTCAATCCAAGATGCATAGTTTAATCATTCAATTGTGCATTATTAGTCATCTTAAAACTAGTTACAACTACTTAATTAGGCTGCATGAATAAACTTTTGAGTTTACTCCAGCCATTGAGATCTGTGCAGACTTTTCTGCAACCGATTGAGCTGCTTTTATCCAAATTTTTCGAAATTTTTCTATAGTTGTAGCTTGTTATTTATATAGAAAGAGTTCTCTCTTCACGAAAGCCCAATACCGCTCGATAGGTCTCAACTTCGGGAATTTAAGTGGATTCGCCTCTTTCGGTACAACATGGACTCCATTCGTTTTATACCATCATCTTTAGTGTAGTGACAAGATGCCAAATCAGGCCAAAATAACGAGGGATTGGCGTCATGGCTGCGTAGGAATGGTAACAATCGCTTCTTTGGGCATTCTTCGCGATATATTTCCTTATTGGTGTTTACCGTTCCGGTAGTGATAAAGCTTTGGCTTGCTCGACCACAGTTGCATATTGCCTGCCAAACCAAATATATTTTTTGGTAAAATTGGCCTTTTTCTTCGTCCTGAAATGCTCATCTACGCCGTTCCGTTGCATGGCAGTATAAATAGACATTCCGGGAAGCTGCTCAAAGTTTCCCAGCACAAAAGTTTCATCGTCTATTAGCACGCAGGAAAAGTTCGTCGAATATTCGCGATTCAGCCGTCACATTCTGTTCATCATTACGGTTCGGTACAGTTTTCACCTCGAACGACTTCATACCTTGCTTCATGGTGCTTAGAGGTATGCACGAAAGTTGAGGACATTTTTGTTTTTCTAGCCACAGTACCTACCGAAAGATCTGGTCTCTTCTGCAATATTTGCATCACCTTCGCGTCCTTCTCACAACCTTCCTGGCTGTGGTCAAACGTATATCGAAAGATTTAAGAACGTTATGGACAGTGCTTGCAGGAAAACCAACCTTTTTTGCATGTTTTCTTACTGACAGATCCAGATTTTCATTGCGACCGCACACAATTGCTTTTCGCACTTGCTCTTCGGTCTAAAAGCTTGTAGAATCACTCAAAATTAATTTTACACAATTAACAGACATACGTTCATCAGTGTGCGAAACATTTCACGCGTTTATGAAGTATTTCCAAAGATAAACCCAAAATAAAAAAGCAAGATTGTAATGCAATTTCGCATGATTTTGTTTAATTTCTCGTAATGGATTGTAACTTGGAGAAAAATTGCAACATTGGGTGTGGGCTAAAAAGCAACACATCAACTCGCTTTGAAAAATTAAATGTGTGAGTGAGGTGTTCAGTGTATTAGTGTTGAGTATGAGATTCACAAAAAAAAACAATCACGATTTTCAACTGAGATTCGAACCGAGGTCGCCTGCGTCATGTCTCTAGATTGTAACCATTCAGACACTCTAACAGTATAAAATGAATGAAATAAAATCCCAACATTTGTTTCGATTGTCGGGGCACTCGGCGATATAACAATGATGCAAATGTCTCTCACACACACTTACATGGCTCCGTTTATTACATAAAGAAGGGCAAACTTGAAGAGAGGGAGATCGGAGTGTGATGACGAGTGAAAATAAAAATAAAACACTTGATAACGGAATAACAAGAGTGGCCAATAGCGTTGTGGCATTCTGTGGTATTGTCTCGTCCGTATTTAAAAAGTTGTTCAAGGTTGAACAAAGACCCACCGGTTGCTTCGACTTTCGAGGCACTAAGCACCCAGCCAACACAGCGATAAATTTGTTGCGAGGGAATCTGTGTGCTGCCATCCGCTTGCACACACTAGCATGCTTTGCTAGTTTTGCTCCACAAAACGCTTTGTGGATCATGATGGGCAAAATTGCCTTTTCTGAATCATGCGGATTTCTCAAGTTATGATTGAAAAAATTGCAATTGCCTTTTTTGCCACCTTTTAACTTTTGGGTGTATACGTGTTTAGGTGTCCAGATTTTGTCGCGAACAAGCCTTAAACATAAACTTGCTTAGAGAGTTTGAGCTGTTTAGTGGAATACCTGTAACTAGAAATTAGAAGAAAAATTAGCATTTTCCATTTAATTCCAACTACCTTTGCTTATCTTTGCAGATACGCGTATTTCGTCTACAATGTGCCGACTTCTTCAGTGTCTCGTACTAATAACTCGACTTAAAGAAACCCTTCGCCAGCTTCAAATTTATATCTGAAAGTTACTAGCTAAAACTGGTGCGAGCCTTGCTACGCTTTAAAATGAAAATGTTATAGAACTGGTAATTTGTTTTTAGGAATAGGAAGTTTAGGAAATTTTGTTATATATATGTTTTTGTTTGCGTTTGTGTGTAAATGCTACAAAATAAAACGTAGCTCTGTGTTTTTAATTTAACCCTTGGATCGTTAGTTTCTACCATGGTTTTCCTCTCTGTGTAGAAGAATTTCATAGGCAAAACATTAATCTTAAAACTACGCCATATCCTGTCAGTTTGAACGTAATTTTTCTCTTGCATAACCTGAGATTAACTACTTGTACATAATGTAGCACTGAGAGCATCTTCCATTCTAGACTAAGGAGGGGTTCAAACTCTCTATCGAAACCTGCTGCTTACCTGGGAAATACACATTTTGTGTTTTAGTTGCCTCGACAATTCTCATGTTTGGTTGAAATTTGTGTTTCATTTGTATGAGAGCCCTTTCACCCCTCTGCCAGAAAGAGGAGGGGTCTCGAACCACCGTAGAAACATTTCTTGCCTCCAAAATCCCGACATGCCAAATTTGGTTCCATTTGCTCTAGTAGATCTCGAGTTATGCAGGAATTTCAGTTTCATTTGTATAAGAGAGGAGGGATCTTGTTGGGAGGTTGTAGAGAGAGGAGGGGTCTCGAAGCACCATATAAACATTTCTTGCCACCAGTAAACCCCACATGCCGAATTTGATCCATTCGCTTGATTAGTTCTTGAGTTATGCAGAAACTTCTGTTTCATTTGTATGCGAACCTCCCCTTCTAGAAGGGAGAGGGGTCTCAAACCACCATATAAACATTTCTTACCGCCAAAAACTCTCACATGCTATATTTGATTTCCTTTGCTTCATTAGTTCTCGAGTTATGCAGAAATTTGTGTTTCATTTGTATGGGAGCCTCCCCTTCCAGAGAAGGGAGGGGTCTCTAACTATCATAAAAAACTTTTCCCGGCCCCAAAAACCTCTCTATGCAAAATTTTACGCCGATCAGTTCAGTAGTTTTCGAGTCGATAATTTTCAGACAGACAGAAATTCATTTTTATGTATGTATAGATAGATAGAAAGATTGTTATTGTGTTTTCGTCAAATAGAAGTAAAACAAATTTAGTGGATTAAAACTTGATCAAAATTTTAAATTATAGCGTCTCTAGCTTGGAAGCTAATAACCATCTGCATCTCAAATTTAACAATGCGTCAGCTTTCCTGGCCTCATCAAATCCAAACTTATCTGAGACTTAGAACTTTTTATGCCATAAAAATGAGGAGTGGCGTTTAGGCGTTTCGCTTAGATTGAAAATAAGAAGTCTAAAAGTGACGTGTGGCATATCCCGTTAGTAACACTCCCTGTGTTTCAGCCTTCATATAAACGTCCTACGACGTGGGAGCGAAATAAATGCGCATATGTGATACTTTCACTATTCGTCAAGTTCTTGTATTCGATGAAATTTGGACACACGCAATTGCTCGTAATTTTTTAGCGTGTGGGTAAAAATCATTGAAATTTCAACTGAATGTATTTCATTGTGTTGTGTCAATTGTGTAATGATTTTCGGTCGAGTGATTTCAGTGATGGCTTCGAATGAAGAAATAGTGCGCCAACAAATTTTGGGCACTCACTTCGAAAACCCAAACGCTTCTCATCGATGGATCGGAAAACAGCTCGGAATCGCACATTCAACCGTATCTCATGTGATCAAAACGTTCAAGGACCGTAAGACAACCAAGCGGAAAAATGGTAGTGGCAAAAAACGTGGCACATCAAAATCCGGAGAAGTCCAGGATGGTATTGAACCAATTTAAGCGTTATCCCAACATTTCGATCAGGGATGTTGCTAAAAAGGCGAAAGTTTCAGTTTGTTTTGTGCAGAAAACAATGAAACGTTCTGGATTACATGTGTACAAGGTCCAGAAGGCACCGAACCGGAGCGATAAACAGAACTCGGTGGCCAAAACTTGTGCAAGAAAACTGTACAGGGAGTGGCTCACAAAACCGTTCTGCATAGTAATGGACGATGAGACCTACATTAAAGCCGACACCAAACAAATGCCAGGACTGGAACACTACGTCGCCACCTCTAAGTTGGCTGTTCCGGAGAGTGTACGGAAGTAGAAACTGTCGAAATTCGCCAAAACATTCCTTGTCTGGCAAGCGATCTGCGGATGTGGCAAAATGAGTCAGCCCTTCATCACCTCTGGGACCGTCAACGGACAAATCTACAGGGACGAATGCCTCCAAAAACGACTTCTGCCCTTCTTGAGATCTCACGATGGCCCGACACTGTTTTGGCCGGATTTGGCATCTTGCCACTATGCCCGGCCCGTTTTAGACTGGTACAAAGATAATAATGTAGTTTTTGTACCAAAAGACGTCAACCTTCCAAACACTCCGGAACTTCGCCCAATTGAAAAATTTTGGGCAATCATGAAGGCAAAGCTCGTTAAAACTCCAAAACTGATAGAAAATGAACTTGAACTAAAGAAAGTGTGGTTAAATGTAAGTAAGCAAGTCGGTTCTATCATTGCTCAAAATTTGATGAAAGGGGTCAAGGCAAAGGTGCGGGCATTTGGGTTGGGAGAAGAGGTTCAATAAACCAATTATGTCAAAACTTAACCATTTAGTAGTACTTCATTTCCAGAAAGTTTGAAAAGAATCGGGCTCAAGGAATATATTTGGTGACCTATTTTGTGTGTCCAAATTTTATCGAATACAGTCATTACGAAAAGGAGAATGTTTTCACTAAGGAAACCATAGACCGGAATTTAGGGACATATTCCTCCACATGTTCCTAACTTTGGCCTATTGTATGCATTACATAGCAAAATGTTGAAGTCATAGTATTATCGATGTAAAAGTATGAGTGATGGTTATGCTTTTATTCTTAAATCCTTTCATAAACTGTATTTCATACGAAACCTCGTGGATGAAATTCATTGGCATCAACGAATAGACCCAACATTGTGCTCATAGACCGACATTACATCCACTTCCCTCGAAAGTTTTCGTTCCAATAAAATTAAGGGGCTCTTCATAAACCACGTAGACAATTAAGGGGGGGAGGGGTTTGCAAAAGTCTACGTTTGTCTACGATGGGGGAGGGGGGATATACCAAAAGTCTACGTAGAACTTTTTTTTCTCTACAAAACGGATATTCATACCCTCCACGCAGAGAAAAATACCGTCATAACAAACATAAACTTGCTTTCTTTCTAACATATTCTATGTTTAAAACCAACCTCTAGTAGCACACTTGTTGCCATTCGGTTTAGATATCATAAATATGATTTGCTAAGTCATAATAAAGTTACTACAACTAATAAAGGTCGTAGTGTGCTACATGGAAGTGACATCGATGTTTGAAATTAAATTCATATTATGTTTATTTTCAACAAATTAATGATACGAATAAACCTACAAATTTTGGATTCTATTGGTTCTATTAAAATGTTAATACTTCTTTCTTTTAAATTCTCAAACTTCCTGTGGTACACCTGTGATCAGGTTCCGTACGGTATCCTCGGAAAGGCTCACCGTGACGATTCTCCATCTTCACTTGAAATCATTGCTTCCATTTGCTTTCAGTCTTAGTTTAGAAGAGTTTCCGCTTAACTAGAGCCCAGTACTTTCTATTGTATGAAGTTCTGGACAGTTTGGTGGATTGGCTGATTTTGGCACGTATTTGTCCTCTTGTTCTTCATTTTATTCCAGGACGGATTTCTTATAGTGACAAAAAGACTGGAGAGTCGTGGTTTCTGATGAACAATAGCAACCGCTTTTGCAGACATTTTTTCTCGTACATATCCTTATCGATAGTGTCGGTAGAGACAAAACTTTTAGATTTTCAACCACAACTATATATGGCCTGCCAAATGAAATACATCTCTCGAGAATTTGGACACATTTTTTGTCAGAAAATACTTGGCAACGGCGTTACTTTGCACTGCGGTATAAAACGCTAGACATTGAAGCTATTTAAAGTTTCGAGTACGTATGTTTTGTTGTCCATTTTGATACAGGAAAACGTTTGCAAAAATTGGTGTCAACACCTTAGCACGACTTTGCAGTGAAATTTTGCATGTTATCACAGTTGGGCACCTTTTCCACTTTGTACGGCTCCAATACTTGCCCCTTCTTCACTTTTTGTACGTATAATTTTGACATCCCCGCCACATTTCGCTCAGAAAGATTGGGATTTTTCTCAATAATTGCTATCACCTGCTTGTCCATTTATCGGGACAAGCTTCGATCCACAGTCAAGTGCTGGCCAAATGATTTGCAAACACATAACACAGTACTTTTGGGAATTTTAGTTCCGTAAAAAATGCGTGTCCATTTGATTCGACGCCATTTTATTGAATGTAACAAGAATTTAAACTATAGTCACTAGATTCATAGTCTGGCGGATACAACAACGGGAGCCAATTTGAACTGTCAGTTGGCGTAGCCAATCGAGCATATCTCGAGTAATACATGTTAAGCGCCTAAAAGCCATTGAAAAGCCAACACCTGTTGTAACCACCAAATAAAGTTGAGAGTTTCATGCTGACACATGAGCGAAACATTTTGGCGATCCGTGGTATAATCAAAATCTACACAGAAATAAAAGCACCAAACTAAACGTTGACAGACTTCAGTTTTCACCAAAAATAATTTGCGTGGCATTTCGATATCAAGATCGTAATGTAGGGCATGCAACGTGAGTTAACGCTAGCATGCAAAATTACTGTCCTAATTATTCTTTGAGAGGTAAAAGGCAGATAACGAGACAGTAATTGGAAGCGTTAGTTGTGTTTCTCTATTCGTTTTTTACAACATCGATAGATCAGCATGCATGGTACCAACCTCAATAGTAGTTTAGTGCCAACCACCAACCAGCTCCTATCTGCCATACATCTGGTTGGTGAAACTTGATGGAAACCCTGACTGCCAGCGACAGGTATGCAGATACTTGACTTACTGCAGCAAGTTTGCCATTAGGCCATAATGTGTTGGTTTAACGTAAATGTGAATAAGATGAGTATTTATAGATAACTTAGTTCCTGGTTTGAGCAAACATTTAGTAGAGGTTTAGCGCTTTGGAAAATCCAAAGAAGATAAACCGAACTTGATATCTAAAGCGGAAACAGAAATACAGCTTTACATGTATTGCATCGTGCATTTTGAGATAAAAGTGAAAAACATCACCAGCGCATATATTTCAGAAGAAAATAAGGCCACTCAAAAATTTGTAGCAACCAGGAAGAAATTCTTTATGACGATCAGAGAATGAGCTACGGAAGTCCACGGATAGAATCACGTTTTGTCGAAATCATTGATTTAATATCAGAAACAATTCCACCAGAACCCTAGTAGCACACCACTCCATAATTAAGTTCAGCAACTTGATTATGACTGACATAAAAAGCACATTTATGTTTTCAACTGTAATGTACACAAATGTGTGCTCCGGGAACTTCCGCTGATGAACTTTAATTATAGGTTCAAGTAGCTCATGGTGTGGGCATCTTTAGCGTTTGCATAATTGATTGTTGTTATTATTTATGCAGTATTTTTACGAAACAAAATTAAAATGAATTACTGAATAATCCGATTGTTTGAGTTTTATTTCTACAAACTGTTCCTCAAACCGCCATAGCGCATCCCAAGTAGCACATTACGATCATTATTAGTTGTAGTAACTTGATTATGACTTAGCAAGTTATATTTATGTTATCTCAACCGATTGACAACAAGTGTGCTACTAGGGATATTGTAGAACATTTTCCATAAATTAAAAAAAAATGAATTTGATAAAATCTACGTAGACATTAAGAGGGGAGGGGGTGGTATTAGGAAAAAGTCTACGAAAGTCTACGATGGGGAGGGGGGGTTTGAAAGTGTCACATTTCGGTCTACGTGGTTTATGAACAGTCCCATGGTTCAGAACAACACGCGTCTTATTAAACTTATCTAAGCTCTAAGCAAGCGTATGAATAGTTCAATGTCGTTTGCACTCAATTACATTGTGAGTTATAGTGAATAATGAAGCAGGCAGCTGGGTAAGTGGATGGATTGTAAAACACTACCAAGCATATTGGAAATATCATAAAATTTCCTCAAGTTATAAATTTAAAAATCGAAGCAGATAGTTGCACAATCCTTTGGTAAATTTGATACACTGTATGACACTCATAACTAAATAATGGAACACGCAATTAAGCCTCTTAAAACTTACCCGAACATAATTGCCACTCGATTTGAGTGGCAGCTTATGTAAGTCCCGTGAACACCTCCGAAATATCCACCGAGAGCTGCATCATCGCTTTTTTCTTTCTTTCCCCGAAACAACGTTGCTTGACATCAGGTAAAACCAGTAGAGATCCAGATGAATCATTGACTTGTTTGTTCTCACTTTTGTTGCAGCTCGATTGGCTGAGCAATACCACAATCGTTTGAAAATGTAATGTGAATGATACTTAATGTGCTAATTAGCTCCAGTCCGTCGAACTGCTCAGCCTGCCGTCGAGATTCAATTGAGTTGGAGTGCGTAATATCGTTCGTTTTTATTTTCTTCACTTTTGCTATGGCTTCCACTAATGATGATTGATCGAATTGTTGAACCGAGTCGCAGTAATGAATATCCACCGCTGGAGAATAATGAGTTTAATTTTCGGGCGTACTCAAATATTCCAAATTCCCGGCCACATAGGCCTTCGAAACTATTTGCGTTATTTATGACCGAGACAGGCATGCGGAAACCATTTATCATCCATGCTATTTTCCCGCTTGAAATCGCTCAACGGCCTGTCACAATCTGCTGGAGCGGAGAAATCTGGCCGTCGAGGTCAAAGATTCTTGATTTTGTTTTTGTTCACTAAAAACCGGCCGGATTACTTTCTCGAACTTGGCCTAACTCATCAAGCATTGCGACTGCGGCTACCTTAAGGTTTGAAAGTATCACATGTCTGCATGTCACAAACCGGATCATTTCTGAGTCCTCATGATCCGGTCTGTTCCGATCACTGAAACGCGCAATCGAGCAAAACAAAACCGTCTCAAAACAACGGCTTGGCCTGCTGCGCCAGCCAGCAGCCTGATAATTTCAAGCGGATGGAAATGGAAAATATAGTGGCAAGTGTAAATTATGCAAATATTTCTTTTTTATACCAGTCAATCTGGTTTCTTTATTGTGAGTAGGAGTGTTTTTTTTGTTTACTTAATCACATGTCGTGCGAGCGCGTGCGTCTGAAAGATTGAGTAACGTTATGACCGATAGTATTGCGTTCGTCGCGGTCATCCGAGTTATTCAATCATTCAATCAATTCCATAAATACTGATGATTGGGTTATTGGGTTAATTCTAGAATCCGAATGCAGCTCATGCGTGTGGCGCAGATCATTGGCTTTGAGAATAATGGCTTTCCTAAGCACCGACGACGTCGGGCCTTCAGCTGAGTTAATCGAAGTAATTTTTTGTTCTGCGCTTGGAGGTAAATTGAATCGCGTGAAGCAACTTGTCCAGCCGAGGATGTTGAGAAACGCGAAACCCACCAAGGCGCTGCGCTCTCTACACCACCTCAGTGCTCCAAGATCCGATTCGATTCGGCATTATATCTCCGTTCGCTAGAAACGTTTTGGATTTCTTCGATGCGGTCGAATCAATCCAATGGGCATTCATTGATTGAATTTAGCAAAACTTCAAGCTCGATCTTCAATCATTATGCTGCAATGCTCCGCTCGATTGAGGCAGGGGAGGATTATAGAAGGTTGAATGTAAACAAATGCTCCCAAACGTGTGCTTTTCAAGAGTTTCATTGTTATGAGCACGCTCTTCTTAGGCTACTCCAAATACAATCAGACGCTTACGAAAATCAAACCCGAGTGGAGGCCACATGATGAACATTACCGAAAAGGTAAACAAATACAGGCGCCAACAAACGATGGGATAGCTTGCGGAATTGATCAGCTCGAACCGGTTGGATTTCTGTTTCTACATACTGCTAATTAAATGGCTAGCAGTGATGTAGCATTGTTTGGTATCGTGAGTTTAAAATCGTAAACACAAAAAAACCGGGTTTTAATGAAAATTTGATACTGAATCGAACGAATTTAAATTGATATTTTGTTCCATCGTTCAATATACAGTAAACTTTTCATAATGTACAGTGAAATTAGGTACACAGAAAAAAAATTAACAAGCGCGTAAAATTTCCCCTCGTATAATTTCAAGCCTAAGGAGGCGTAAACAACAAAATTGTTTGCAATCTTTCATGCGTCATGCAACAACGTTGGTAATCTTTCATTCAACAGGCTAGATTCAGGCGTTATTTGGCTTAAATAAACATGAAATATACCATTATTTTCTGCCAAATCTAGCGTTCCCTTTATGTGCATTAGATAACGCAGAAAATTGAATGTTTCTTTTTATTTGTGTAGAATAAATTAATAACTCAAAAATATTAGAGATACCGTTTTTTTTCCCTTGTTGGGGACGTATTGCCACTGCGACTATTTATTTGATTTATTGTGGCGTGTCCTCCTTTTTATTTATGCCATATTATCGCAAAGGTAGTTACTATTTGGAGTAACTACCACTACGGCGGTAAGGCAATTTTCCCAAGCAGGTACTACATTTCTTATGAAGTGTACCGCCGATTGGGAGCAGCGGTTCCAGACCTCACAGGGTTCAATGAGCCCCTTGTCAAAAAATCTGCATTATATTGAATGAGTCGCAACACAGCTGCACATTAAATGCTTAGAAGCTTTCACTCTCAATCCACAAAAGCGGCATTTATCTTCATGAAGTTTACCGGCATGATTTTCAGGATGATATTTACTCGGACAATGTCCAGTTATCAAACCAGTGTATATTCTCAAGTCATGTTTCGAAAGTTTAAGCTACTTTTCGCATGACGAAGCGTTGGCTTAATGAACTGTTTGGATTGCCGGGCATTGACGGTATTATTCTAGATAGCCTGTACTTTGCCCTTTTCCCAGTTCTTTAGTTCTGCTTTACAAGGCGCAAGAAGATAAACCAATAAATGGTTCGGGCCCTATGAATTGCATGGATGACCCTATTTTTGCCATCTGATCAGCTTTTTTCGTTTCGCTTCAATTCCATAATGACCGAGAACCCAATAGAGGTTAACCATGTTGCAACAGGACAAATGCTGTAAAACTTGTGCGCATTCCCACACCAGCTTAGATGTGAATGTTTTTGACTTTAAAGAATTCAGAGCTGCTTAGCTATCTGAACAAATGCATATGTTCGCATTTTTTACTTTCTTTTCATACAGATTGATGCACATTCCAGTATGGCATATATTTCAGCTTGAAACACTGTGGGATATTTTCCCATTGCCACATACAAGTTTATCCCCAGGACCAGTTATGCAGCCCCTGCCAAACTGTTAGAGATACCGTTATAATGTCTTCTAGGTTTTTTGGTGCGCTTAAGTCACGTTATTTACAAAAGTGATGCTAAAACGCCAGTTATCACAAGGATCACATTTTGTGCTGTAGCATTTTTATTCGAAGAGATAGAAATAAAACACATAATGGAGAGGTAGCTCATCAAATCTTCCGGTCCGCCTCTAAGCATCTTGTTATGACGTACCAGGTGGGTCTTCACCGATTGTCTGTCGATCTGCCAGCAAATTTGGAAGACGCCTGCATTGAGTTATCTCAAATTACAATCATACATCCGCTAGATCACAAAACATTGCGATTGGTTGAGCGGATTGGAGATAATTAAATCATTGGGTATAGGACCAAGTCTCCCTCCGGTGGTGCTAGATCAATGAGCTTGGACGTCTATAGAAGCAAAGTTACCAGAAGGCACGAAATGCATCTAAGGACTCTTATTTTTACCCTCAATCGAATTTTTGGATGGATTAGCGTGGATTGTTCTTTATATTGTATTATAAGACTATGATATAACATGCAACTAAATGTATTATTCTGTAAATTTTTGAATATCAACCTCAATTTCAGTGAGTGAGATAGCCTTGGTATATTACTGCCAGACTTTTGGTTCAAATGTCAAAAGTTCACCTACCGGCAACAAGAGGATACACTAATCTTTCTAGCAGCTATGCTCCCAACGATAAAATACAAATTATAACATTATTTAACTTTATATGGAAGCGTTTGGTGCGGGAGGTACACGCTTTCTTCCTTCCCTTGATTCGAAGTAGTAGAGCGATTTTAGACATTATTTCTGGAATCGCTCTATTTCTTGGAGTCATCTCTGCGACACATGCTACGCAGTTGACGTGGCCGATGACAATAAAAATGCTTTCAAGAATTTGCTGCGTTAGTGTGAGATTAGATTAGATTAAAGAGATAGAAATAGAACAAATAGAATATCTCTGGTAACTGGCAAAACCTTTATCGTTTAACCGCCAACTACCAGGTCCCAGGGCTGGTCTGGTTCTTTACAATTTTGGAAAGAAACACACAAGTGTTGCCAGATCAGTGAACATGCAGCCCAAAAGTGCTTCTGAAAATCCTCTAGTACTTCTTATTGATAAACACTATAGTTCTGAGTTGGTGATCAGTGGTCAAGTTCAGTGTTTGTCAATAGTCGAAATGTTGCATTTGATCATGTAAACTCAGTAGAAAAAGCTGAAATAGTTTACTATCACAAATCAGTACACCTTTAGAAGCCATTACCACATAGGGGAGCCCTAATCCATTATTCATACTGATCGGAAATGTAGCATTGATGTACGAATCAATTGATTCTTGTTGTTATTAAGTTTGCTTAGCTTAACAATAAATAAAAATCAATAAAATTTACAATAAATAAAATTGGTGGATTGGTAACCCTAGATACTATACTTGTATCGAGGTCTTTTAAAATTAGGTGAATTTGCTTATATAATTCTAGCTTAACAGTTTTGAAGAAAAATCGGCAATGGACGGTGTGGCCGAATTGGAATTGGAACTATCTGAAGATTCTATAAATCAGCATAAGTCGAGGCAGACTAATATAAAGATAACAACAAACACAAAGGCAAGGGAACAAAAGGGTCAGAAGAATGAAGAAACACAACATCGGTGAGATCGTTCATTTTTCTTCTTATTATTATTTTTATGATAAAAATAATAATTCTAGTTACGCGCCTGAATTAGAAAAAAAAGTTTGTTATTCCAATTGAAACATGGTAGTGTTTATGCGGAGCTTATTGTATATAAAGAAGGAGGTATTCTTGAAATTAATTGTTGGATGAACAAATGTCTGCATCCATAAATTAATACAAATTGATAAACAGGTTTCTTCCATAAAAACACAGTCGGCGTACACTCACCCATATACACATCCACATACCCCCCCCCCCACACACACATGCACAGGGACTACAAATTCATTAACTAAATTATAAACGACTAAAGAAGTTACGAAATGCCAACTTAAACTTATAAACTTAACACTGACTGATTAATTAAATAACATAAAGAGACGCAACAACCTCTCAAACTCTTTTATAGGAAACTTCTCCCTCATGAGTTCCATCAGTAAACCATAAAAATTATACTGACTACTGAGACTTATAACATCAGACATCACTAAAACTGGTAGAATGCAAATTTCTCGACGACAAAATAACAATTTATTTTGATTCGAGAAAACTGCTCAAAAAGACATTACACAAATGACGAACTAAACTGCAAAAGACTGAAGAAAACATTGAACTAAATAACAAAAAAGACGAAACGGCACCATACAAAAAGCTGACATGAACATGACTGAGAGACTCAACGTTCTCAAACGTGGCTTTTTCCGTGTCATTTGCAACATCGTCTTCTTGGACGACATGTTCCGTGTACGGCTACAACTAGAAATAGAACAAAGTTGTAGAACCTAATAAAATTGAAAATTCCGTTCCACATCATTTTCACCTAACATTTCCTTCTTAAGAGCTATAAGTCACCTTAGAAATCATGAGCATTTTCATTTTTCGCCTACATTTTTTAGAAGACATTTTTTCCATACAGTGTTGAAGTAGGAAATGGTTAATAGTAGTATCCGGTAACCAATAATTCTATATGACTAATCAATAAAGAAAAATTTTGTTCATTACTATTCTGAGAAGCTCAATACGTTATGGGCCTGTTAATTTGAAAATAATTTACGAAAACCGTTATTGAAGAAGTCGAAGAAGGATTTTGCCGTAATTGGATTTACCGGAAGACTACAGGATGGTCGGAAGCACGTTCGCCATTGAAAAGTTGAACTAGGACAACTACGAGAGCTGAAAGTTCATCGTGTAAATGCTCCTAACTCGAGGAGAGCTGTGGAAGTACGTGAAGGCGGTACTAAAAACTGTTCATTAAAAAAGCGGACACTTGTTTACCAACGGTTTTCGCTCAGTGTGTAAAAACATTGTTTTTTTTTGGCAGCACACCTGAAAAATCGAAAACAGTGAGAAATTTCGAACGATGGGTGGATCAGCTTATCAACTCGCAGATTAATTCTGTACAAATAGTTTTCCGACAAGTTTTCGTTTCGAGAATTGCGGGAAAGCATGCAAGTCCACTAAATCTGTAGTGCTCAAGATTGTTAAGAAGTTCGGAGAAACGTTTTCTCTTGAAGATTTACCGAAATCTGGGTGACATCATATTTTACAACGGACTCAATGAACGGTGTAAATTACAGAACAGAATGCATAAAAAACGGCTTCTAACCATATACCTAAAGCATACGGATCCTCCATTGTTCTGGTCAGCACTAGCATCTGGCATCTGCTCACAACGCTTCTGCTATAAGTCGGACATCCGGATCGGAACAGATGTTATGCTCCTCCCATTGCAATAAACCGGGGCACAAGAAGCAGGACTGCCATTAACTGAACCAGAAGAAAGAATTCAATCCACCAAAAGATCGCGAACCGTCAAAACCGAAGGAACGTGCAGTAAAGCAAGACACCGTTGATTACTAATTCGTATTTACAACCTGATCAGAAAGAACATTCAAGAGTAATCGCTGGATTATCGATGAAGAATATTTCAAGAAAATGACGGTGCTCTCGCTGACGGTAACATTGCGGAAATGAAAACCAAAGGTACTGGAATACTGATCTACGAAAAACAGGATGGTGCTAGGAAGCAAATAACTCTGTCAGAGGTACTGGTTCCTGAACTGAAAACAAACTTAGTGTCTTTTATTATGCTGACCGAAAACGAAGCAGAGCTATGAAAGGTTGTTTCGATCAAAATATGGTCTAACAGTAATGTGTGTGAGTTAATAAGTCAATTTTTTTTTCTTTTTCAAGTTCAGTTAATACAGATTTTGTACAGTCTCCTTGTCCACTTTATAGCCGCAGAACGCCCGTTTGCTTTAAACTGTTTCTCGCCCACAACAGCTTTTGAGGTCTTCTTATGGTTCCGCTTGACGATGGCCCAATATTGTTCGATTGTGTGGAGCTCTGGCGTGTTGGGAGAATTCTTGTCTTTGGGCACCACTTGAACGTTGTTGGCCACTCCATGGCCTTTTTTCCGTAACGGCAAGATGCCAAATCGAGCCAAAATAGAACGGAACAATTGTCTCGCTTCAGGAAAGGCAGTAGACGTTTTTGTAGGCACTCGCTTCGATAAATTTGACGGTTCTGTTCGCAATGTAAACGTTGCTCTTCAAGCAACAGGTACAGATGGCCTGCCACACCAGATATTTCTTCGCGAACTTTGACAGTTTAATGTGCTTGAAAATATCTGCCATCTTTCCCCGTCCGGTTGTCGTATAAAATTCCGGTCCAGGAAGCCTTGACGTAAGTTTCATCGTCTTGCGCATTCAAACATCGTCAGCATCGTCGTGTACAACTTTCGCGATCGGGCTTTGGCCGACGTGTTTTGTTTATCGTCGCGATTTGGAGTCACCACTTTCGACAGTTCCACTCGTTTTTTAGCTCGATCCACGGTTAAAAGAGCCACTCCCAGCTTCTTTGTGACATCTCGGACGGAGAGGTTGGGGTTCCGCTCGGAACAGCGGGCAACTCTTTTTGTCATCGCTGTGGCCTCCAGCTTTCGATTTCCCCCCGGTCCAGCTTTCCTGGCTGTCGACAAACATTCACCAAACACTTTCAATACGTTGGTAACAGTTTATTTAGCCACATTCAACAATTTCGCCAATTTGGCGTGAGAGTAATTTGGATTTTTTTTGCCATGCACCTGCAAAATTTTGATGCGTTGCTTCTCTCAAAAATCAAAATAGAGGCATGATGCTACACGCACACATCTTTAAAATGAGGGGTGTTCAAAATTTTTTAATGCACGATGAAAGAAAATGGGTCAAGTTTAAGTCGACCACATTTTGATCGAAACACTCTTTATTACATGTTCACGAGTTCAAAATCATCTTCTCTGTAAATTTACTCACCGGAAATAAGAAGAAAGATATTCGGAAAGTTTTAAACCGTTTCGGAATGGATGAAGCAAAGCCAACACAGATTCCTTTGGACCCTGGACATGTGCAATCCAAGGAAGCGAGTGACAAACTACCAGACAACTTGTAGTATGCTAGCATGTTTGGTGGTTTGCTCTTTGTTGGAGTTAACACTCATCCAGCTATTGCCACTAGCATGTCGATTCTTGGACGAGCGGAAAGCAAGCCATTACAAGCCGATAAAGCAAAGCGGATTCTTTTGAACACTTAATATCAATGCAGCACTGTATATTCGGAGTAGGAAAATACCCATATTCTAAGATATTTGACTGTTTTTATGAAGCAGATGATCGCCATATTGGATATGAAAAAGGTGTCTCCCAACGGGTTTTTTGTAGCTTTTAAACATTTCTCCCATTCCGAAAATATCCATGTTCTGGAATATTTGATGGTTTTATTTTATAAAACGATGGTCGCCATCTTGGATTCCATAATGGCGTCGGATAGCGATTTGTGACATCCAATGTCTTACTCGTCCCAATAAATATATGGTAATCTTCAAAACCATACGTATCCAAAAACTTTAAAAATATTGCTGTTATTGTTGTTGTGGTTTCGTATTTACGTGACTTTCAGCGTGAACTGGTTCATCACGTGAAGAAAACAACCTGAACCCTACAAATCGAACCCACCAACACATAAGTCGGGACCAACGGCTTCACTTCCTTTCCGAAGGAAGATGTGATCTGAGATTTTTCGTCTCAGAAAATCTCAACGGTCCCGACTGGAATCAATCCCATACCGACTAGGGTGACGCTTACCACTATAGACTGTATGTAAAACAAACTGGCAACATGTTTTTTTCTCATAGCATGAAATTAAAAAAAACAAATAAAAATGAGAAACAGTTGTATCATTTATTTCAAGTTTTGTTCTCTTAGTTTACACAAAAAAATGAATGAAGGCAATTTTATTTACAGAATTTTTGGATTTTGGATTTGACTCCACTCATGAGGTTTTGGACAGTACTTTTGTCGCATTTGTGGACCACTTTTTTTGGAACTCTTTTATGGTCGTGCACTCCTTACTACTCGTTGCGCTTGACGATAGCCCAAATTTTAATTTGGAAGCTATGGACAACTGGGAGGATTGATGTCTTTCTAAACCAAATTTACTCCATTTTCTTGCATCCGTTGTACTGTGGTTTTGGCGTCATGGGCTGACTCAAAATCAGGACAAAACAAAGGAGGGACCATGTGCTGCTTGTATAATGGAAGCCACCTTTTCTGCAAACACTCTGTATGGTAAACTTCGTCATTGACCGTACCTTTACTGTAGTAGATCAATGATTTGATGCCGCCGGAACAAATTGCCTGTCATACCAGCAAGCATGGGAAAACTCATTCACTCACATGAGCACCACCGATTTAAAAATAGCAACCCTCAGTTGCTAACTGCAATACTCAACAGTGCATGACGTTTCCTATCAAACGATTCTACACGAATTCTCGAAACGAACATCGTGAGAAGAATAAACAAGCAAAACAGAATCACGCGGAACAAAATTTTCAGCTAGACGTTATATTGAATGAATACGATGCCACTGAACGCAAGCGATTTGAATACACCGAATGAGAATATTTTGACTCAGTAAATGCAATCAGCTGGAAGAATCAGAGCAGAGATACGGTTTAAACTGACGCTTTATGCTTTTGATGTTGCATTAGATTGCTAAACATCATGTTAGATTATATTTGAAATGTTAAATGATGTTTAAGGTATGATTCTGAAGAAATGAGTGAGAGATTTATTCAATCTCGCTCAGCTGAATCCACAGAATGCAATCGTTAATGATTGATACAGGTAAAAATAGATGAATGAGGAACGTCACACTGCTACCGTCGATTCATTCGCTGTACGATGAGCTGCCGGTTTTGCTCAATTCTGTTTTCTACGAATAGAATGAAGCGAATACTACTGAACAGAATCGGAATAATTTAAACGTGGTAACGCTCACTTCTGAATGTTTCTGCGTGTGAGTGAAAATGAGCGCTAAGTGAACCGATTTTTCCCATGCTTGCATACCAGAACCTTCTCTAGCGAACTCACCTGTTATCCCATAGCAAATTTAGTTATCAAAATTGACAAAGTTTGTTATCACCTATCAACTTTTAAAGACGATTTTTGACGAAAGTTAATGAATTCTACCAGCATGCTGACGAATGCTGAATATTACCAGTATGTGATAGATATGAAATTGAGCTTTTCACCAGAAGCACTACTTCAGTTATTAGTGTAAGAATTTGAAATCATGTTGATAACATAATTTGAAATTATCTCATGAAATTTGTTCATATCACAAAATTTGTTATCAAAATAAATTCAATGATAATAAAACGAGTTAATATTGTGATATCCAACGAATATTAATTTCTTATCGCTTTTGTTATTTTGGCTATTTATTCAGCCTAAATGATATCATATTTAGTGATCAAACACTGATAATTCGATATTAGAACTTTATCAATTTGGTATAAACCTTTTCTCGGGTTCTAGCCAAATTTTCCACCCAAAACGCTATTCATTGATGCCCACTTCTTCGCCGATGGCTTTGGTGTAAAATTGCGGTCTTGGGAGCGATGAGATCCAATCGCAGGCGCTGTGTAACTTTCTGGCTCTGATTTTGGCCCTGGATAGTTCTTAACTTTTTGGCTAAATCTCGGATCTTCGTCGGTCTGTTCCGAAGGATGAAATTGGCTTCCTTCCGATCCAATTTTGGGTCAGCTGAACCTGGTTTTCTTCCTCTTCTTGGCAGCTCATTGAACTAGTAGTGTTCGCCTACCTTGTTGATGATAGTTTCTACGCTGTCTTGATGAATTCTGAAACGCTTCGCTATTTTGTTCATCGATGCAACCTTCTCACGAAACCACGTTTCCACCACTTGAATTTTAACACTCTTTTCGATTCGCGGCATTTCGAAAACAATCACTGTTTACCGAAAAGTTCAGGAGTAGATCACATTGTTAATAACAAGGTGATTCTAATATCTAATAACAGCAAGGTGACTCTAATATTTTAGGTGGTCTATTTTCTTCAGATAGTTGGGAAGACGGGTGGAGTAGCGGGGCATCAAATGAGATTTAGTAGTGGAGCGAAATTGTAAGGAATACTCAATAGTGTATTATGCACATAATAACAGTTATTGATTGTATTTTTGCCTAGGAGTGAAGAGTTATATATTAATGTAAACGATATCAGCTAAACGGTTTGTTTACATACATTAGCACGTGCACTTGTTTCCTGAAATATTGGTAAACAATCCTTGCAGCCTGACGCTTCATGGCACTAAGCACAGGCCTGGCAGGTTAAAACTAATCATCTTCTTTACTCGTTTGGTTTAAAATGGATCTTCGAGTTTGACATCACAGGCACTGTTTTATAAGTGTAAAGGAGACAACTTCAGTATGCCAGAGCAGTATTTTTCTTAACATGGATCGTATTAGAATGCGTTTAAACATGGCTGAAATTCTCATGTACAGTATTGAGACCACCTGATATTAGAATCACCTTGGTTAACATATGAACGCGTCGAATGTCTGTAGGCACATAGTCTTACGCGTGTATGTGTGAGCGCATCATATGCGTTGCTAGTGTATGTTCGATACAATCCTTACACCGCCAGCGTCGTTTGCTTTTATCAGTTATTTATTCTCCACCACGGATCTACTGTCACATAAGTCCAACAGGACTGGACTGGAGGACAATGCAAACTCGTTCTTTCCTTGAACGTGCTATGGACCAGTTCATAAACCATTCATTTTTTAAATCTCAGAACCCCCCCTACCTCCCTTGTAGACTTTCCTTCATACATTTTTTGAAATTTTGTTTGGAACCTAGACTTTGGTCAGACCTGCTCTCCTCCCCACAAGTTTATGAATAGCGCCTATGCGAGAGGAAAAAGATCGTCATTATCGAAAATAAATCTTTAGGTGAGTGTATATTTCCGCGTATTTACAAACAACCTAGTTATGTGATTATTGGACTGCTTATACCTAAACCTTGGTGTCAATTTTGCAAAATTTTTGTGGACGATATCGATAAAGTAGAGCTAACATGTGGCAACGTACAGTGGGCAAGAACATATGAAAAGTAAGGAGAAATCTGTAACTTTTGTTCTTTTTAAGCGCGGCTTGTAAACAAGGCCATTTCCGCTTGGAAATTGTCTGGCAAATAGAATGAAACTGATTTAAATCGCCGCTCGAACATGGTGGTGGAGTTAGAGAGCTTATTTTACCCCACTTCCCCTTATATTCTTGCATAATTTATAGACATTTTTGCACGGAGAGCCTCAAGATTAACAAAATAGTGCTGCTACCATGTGATATTTCCTGGAAAATCAAATAGAGTTTTTTTCAGTCACCGCACGAGTCTGTGGCTGGTTTTACCCCACTTCCCCTTGTATTCTTGAATAGCTAATAGATATCTTTGCTCGGAGTGGCTCAAGATCCACCAAATAAGACTAGTCCTATGTAAAATTTCCTCAAAAATAGAAGTTGTTTCATCTACCGCACGGCTCTTTGAACAAATATATGGCTGAAATTACTCCACTTCCCCTTGTATTATTGAATAATTTATAGATATCTTTGCTCGGAGTCACTCAAGATCAACAAAATAAGACTTGTCTAATGTGCAATTTCCTAGATAATCAAATAGACGTTGTTTCAACCACTGTTCGGCTCTGTGAACGAAGATATGGCTGGTTTAAGCCCACTTCCCCCACTTCTCCCCACAACAGCAATCTCTTAACCAAGCTAGAATTTTCCATTAAAGTCTTAATCTCCAAACCATTCCGATTAATTCATCCATCCACTTTGCTGTATAAGCTCTCAAGAGAGTGCAAGGAAATTGCTTCCTAATCCAACAATCGCCGCACAACACTACTAAGCCAAGGATTGTTAAACTTTAAACTTAGCATAATGAATTTCTTCCATCTGCCGTTGTTATCGATGATTTTAAATCGACGCTGTGGGACACATATCATGCTTCTTTCAGAATAATTCCATTGCACCCAAGCGTGCCTACTAAATCAAAGCAAACAAATGGGAAAATCGCAAGCCACGCATAAGAAAGATGGCTCCGATTTTACTCATTTGACCTGATTTAATTAACGCACACACACACACAGACACACTTTACGCCTCTTCATCATTTCTGTGTTTTCATCATTCATAGTTTGGGGAGGGTGCGCTCGTTTTGTTCGAATGCAATAGGCAGTTGGCGCAGCAGGCTAAACAAAAATGCGACTGCTCGGAAGACAAGTAGGCGCGGACGTGCAAATTGAAAATCTCCTTGGATTACTAGGTACCTGCTGTTTATTTTCTTCTGATTTGGAAAACAGGGAGAAGGGGCTGATGAAGATGCGAAGGGAAAACACGCCAATTAGCAGCAAGCAGACAATTGTTTTCCAATTATCTTAGTTTTCCTCTGCGGGTGAGTGTTGGTACATGAAATTAAGGGTTGTTGAATTTTTTTTTTTTCAGATGAGCAATGCTGAGCCAGTTCCAGTGTTAGGTAATTTGATAATTGTATCATAGGGCGAGATGTATTACCGCGTTGTGCTGTGTTGGGTTGGTTCAAGTGACCCACTCTCTTGCTCTGGGCGGAAGTCGAAAGTGTGATAAGAGCCGAGCTGAAGTATCGGTACTTGCTTTACAGTTGCTATGTCGTCTGAATCACGAACAGAATACTTCTCCAGAGGAGGCTGATTGTTCTCCGGATTGTTCGTTGTTTTCTGTATCCATAGATACCTAACCAGGCCGCAGCTGGAAAAGTTTACATACAGCCAGCCAACGTTCGGTTTTCGATTTGGACACGTGCAACAGATTCTATCTGAATGAGTGGCTCTTCGACGCGCACGGTAGTAGGCTCTTTTGGAGAAGCCTCCAGAAGAGAGAGGCTCCACGGACGGACGAGATAGCACACAGAGTGCACACAGATCTAAGCAGGCGAAAATTAGAAACACGTCGAGTGGATAATTTGTTTTCGATTTTCCTTTTCGGGTGAATTTAGGTTAGCATGTCTTACTAGGTCGTCTCGTCTACTGCGATGAGTTTGAACTTGAGTCAAATTGGAGTGAATGTGTTTTTTTGTGTGTGTTTACGGTAATGGCTAGCATGTCTTGTGGAATTTCACTAACATTTTGTCTTATTTTCTATTTCTTCCAGGTATGTCGAACAGCAGTGATAGTTTTCAACGATGAAACCCCCAATCATGCATAATGGTAGACATTCAGTAGATTAAGTAGCACAACTAAATATTTATCCAAAAACAAAAACCATCAGTGGCGCAACCTCGAAGCCTCCGAGCATCGTCCTTATTGTTTTTGCAATATACTCGCGTCGCTACGCTGATGGGCGAACTATCGATCGAGTCCAGCATTGCCTGACCAGCGCATCGTTTCGCTCGCTCAAACAACACAAACCGCAATCATTCGCGGTTCGTCATTGGCTCCTCTAGTCCGAAGGAAATTTGCAAATTTTGCTCGTTCAAAAAAATCGGTCAGTCGCAGTATAATCACAGACTGATTCCTCCCCACGCCGCACCCAATCCCGCCAGTTCATTATGCAATTTTTCCCACTCGCTACAAAATCGATTCAATCTCGCTCGTCTTGAAGTCGGTTCCCGTTGCTTAGCAATCCCATCATCATCCACCGAATCGACGCTCTTGGATCACTATTTTCCGGCTGCAATTGATCATTGGCATCATCCGGTCCGGTACTGCTGACTGTCTGAGACTTGCTAATTGTTCGAAATCAATTTGAAACGAGGAAAATTTACGGTAACACGTTTGGTCCCAACCAACTATAACTACAACCAGACAAGTCAATGAAGTCGGTCGGGTGAAAATCGAGAGTGAATCTTGCTTTTTTTTTCTCGCCACTCGCTATTCAACTATCTCGCTGGAACATTCAGTGAAAAGCTCTGGCGAAGAAGCACGCGATTTGAGTGGAGATAACAGAGCAAAGCAGCAATCACGTTTCTTCTGTACGGAGGTTGTTTTACTATGCAAGATGCTTGCCAAATAAAAAAAAAAAAATAGTGTGCAATGAGCCAGCAACGAACGGTGGTTGGTAGCAGATCGCTTTTCCTCAACCCTTCCTGCCCACGTCTCTCGTCGGAAGTAACAGACCAGTAAAGTTAATAATAATGTTTAAAATCCACGCCAAATTGTTTGGATGGGTTGTTGCTTTGCTCCGAGAGAGCGCGGTGGGTCAGATTGCAGGGATTGTTGCACAATAATTATGAATTAGCGCCGAACATTGTCGAGATGGGAGTTAATTCAATTTTTAAACCCACCATTTTCGTCGTTTGGGTTGAGGTAACATGAGACGAGCTTTTGATTGTAGGAAGGAAACGCGCATCTCGTTAAATTAAAAACCGATGCAGCAGATTGGCAGTCACCCGTTTGCTGGGTGGAAACTAAGTGGTGGAATGGCAGAGTACTGTTGTGCAACTGCAGGGAAAATACGCTTTTCTTGATGATAACATTCGATTCGGTTCTTGCGACAGTAGTAATGTGGCTTTGCTTTCCGGTCGGCGAAGATGTAATGAGAGACGAAGAGTTCGATTATACTGTGATGCTCTGGCAGTGAATTCTGACAGGGTGTTGACATTTCAGGCTGATTTTGAGAAATGCGTAAACAGGGGTTTTCAATGTTTCATACAGTTCACGACGATTTTAAGATGTTTAGCTTGACTTTATAACTCTCTTCCTATATAATACTTTGTACCGGGTAGACACGTTTATACAGTTATTAAATGGAAACAAACAAACATAATCAGAGCTTAAACTTGTTTAAAGCTATGTCCATTTAGAATCAGGAATAATAAAATCATCTGTATCTCGGTAACGGATTGACGTATAAATAATTTTATTACACCCGGTAACAAAGGTAATTCTCTGTACTTTAAGAAAAAAAAGAAAATACCAATACAAAGCATTTCTCTTTGTTTCTAACGAAAATTCGCACTTTTTTCTTTATTCCTCCTATCAAACGCTGCACACCTCTGGAGTCAACTTCCTTGGCACATTTGTTCCACATTTTGGTCATCTGAGTCGCGTCCCGAGCCGTTTTTTCCATTTTTCTTAAGCTTCCGCTTCATTACTGCCCAAAATCTCTCGATGGGCCGGAACTGCGGGCAGTTGGGTGGATTTATTTACGTTATTATCGCGGTACCACTGCACTTTGCTAAAGCTTACGAGGTCCAGTGAGCTACTTTAGGCGGACATGAGGTTTTCAATGGAAATTTGTGGTCTTAGAGGTTTGGTTACTTCTGTGAACTTGTTGCGAATTTGTTGTACTACAATTTGTATGAAATTAATTTTTGTTTGCATTTAACGCAAGAGTGGCGTATAGCCTAACTTTTTTATGAGCAAATATCGTGAGATGGTATGTTCAGCAAAGTTGTAGAAATTATTATTATAAAAAACTTTGTAGAACATTTTTTTTCTAGCTTCAAAGCCTACTGCGATAGTTCCGAATATTAGTGAATAATCGTTTTTCGACTGATAGTCACTCATTTTTAACTTTTACCAGCTTGTTATGTGCTATAAAGTTGTATTTTTTGACATTTGCTACAATTTTTCTGAATAAACCATAGTTGTATTTCTTCTTGTTTTCGTTTTCTACTAAATTTTTAGTTAAATATACACCGAGGTTCGAGATGATAGGCCTCAGAATTTAAAACAGAGCACGTGAAAAAAATATGGCATATCATGACTTGATTCAACACACTTTAGAGCACGTTTAAGAAGAATTTGGGAGAGAGATTATTTTTCTATCTTTTTCAAAGCTACTTTCAGTAACATACAGTTTTAAATGAACACATACATTAGGAGCTCAAATAGAATCAAAACACACAGAAATCATGGCTATCTCTGTTCAGAATAGGACAACTACCACGTGTTTTCATAAAAAAGGCTTAATAGGATATTAGTTAATTTTTCAAATCAAAGAAGTCATAAGAAAAAAAAACATTATATTGTGAGTTTCCAACATAAAAGTGTCACGCCGGGATTTGGCAAACCTTCTCATAGAAAAGACTGAATTCGTGGTTAACAAACTTTTCAACAATATTGTTCTGAATGTCAGAACGAAACACTTTAAAGGTTTTCGAGATGTAACATAATCATATTTTCAACAAACGTTCCTTAAAATTTTCCATGGTTAGTCTTTTGGTATTCCTCAGTTTGCTCAGCATTTAGCCCCATGTATAGTAGTCGAGAGGATTCAAATGAGGTGAAGAGGCAGGTCGATCATTCGACGAAATAAAATCCGGCAAATTGTCCTCACATCAAGCGGAATGTGTAGTGTGTGTGGTGAGACAGTGCAGAGTTTTGTTGATAGCAGTATGGTGGATTCTTGTTGAGTGTCTTCACGAAGCGAAGCAAATGTTTTTCAAAATATATGGTATTAACACCAGGTTCAATGGCTAGCAATGGAATCTACAAAGTATTGGAGAGACATTCCCAAACCAACACCTTTGAAACTTTCTAGAACCTTTGAACAGCTAGTTTGTCACGAGGAATATCAGAAAAATGTGCGGCATACACCCGATCATTTTGCTGGTTTTGGTGATTCTGCAGCAGGAACATTTTTTAGTCCGAAAACAAAATTTCACTATCACCGTGCCGCTTGAGTAGCTTCGAACATCTTTCGACTCTTGCAGTCTTCTGCTTTTCAGTCAGGCCCTGCAGTCGTTGTATTTTGTATGGATTCAATCCAAGGTAGTGTTGCGGAATACTCCAATTCGTTGACTATGACATTTCCAGTTCTTTAGCCATCTTTTGGCCAGACTTACCAGGATTCTGCCGAATTCGCTATCTCACTCGTTTGATGGCTTCCGGCACATGACAGGGCGTTTAGGGCCAGGTCTGGTAGGTATTTTCCAAGCACCGGGTCTTCGTAGTGTTTGATTGTGCGAAAGATGAATCTTTTGCTTATTCCGAGTGGTTTTATTTTCTTTAAAATAGTACGAAGACCAAAATGTTGTCTAAATGCGCAAACTTGTCTGTGATTACCCCATACAAATTGACAGGTGTTTTAAAAACACTGACAGGAATTAACACTCACCCTCTGCATGAAGTTTATGTGTACATTAACAACATTTAACAAGCTGTAGCGTACTTTATATTTCCAGAAAATTGCTTTCAATACATCTGAAAATTCAATTTAAAACAAAATCTGCGGATTAAACCAGGTTAGATATTAACGTGATATTTATTTTCTGATTTTGTAATAAACACGGTTACTGGCAACCAATGTTTATTGAAACTTCAAATCTACTAGTCTGTTCTTCTATACTATTTCTTATATATCTTAAAATAAAATACTGAAATCTAGAGACTAAACTTGATGTACGCTGTTCTTTACAACGGGTAGCTCAGTTTACTGCTTATCATGAGAAATTTTCACAATTAACTATTCAATTTTCACAACCTTCCGTGCTCTAACGGAAATATAAATACTCTCTTTTCACATCTATGTTCTAAGAAAAAAATACTGTCCACTCCTGGAAATTAATTCCTACGTCGATTAGTTCGTGTTGGATAGCAGACAGACAGAACCAAACGTAATTCAATCCAAGGCTAGGCTTGGCAAATACTATGGAGACTCTGCATCATCAATTTGAATGGTGATGAAGCAATCTACTGAATTTCGTTATGGCCGTTCAAGCACGCAAGATGCCAAACGTTCCGGACGCCCAGTTGATCGTCTCCATCCAAAACTGTTGCAAAAATTCACCAAGAATTCATGTTGGCCGATTGGAGATTGAAAGTGAGAGAGATTGTGAAAGCCATTGGCAGCTCATTCGGCTCAGTGGTTTTAATTTTGAATGATCTCTTGGGTATGGGAAAGCTTTCGCAAGATGGGTGCCAAGTTTGCTCACAATCGACCCCAAATGTGACCATGTGACAACTTCACAGGAGTGTTTGGCGTTGTTCAACCCCAATATGGATAAGTTTTTGCGCCATATCGTAGTCGTGGACGAGCCGTGGATCCACCACAATCACTAGAGCAAAAGCAGTAGAAACAGTTGTGTTTTTGAGGCAACAAAAAAAGCCAAAGAAGATGAGTTTTTCAACCAATAAAGACATGGCAATATTTTTATGGATGCACGTGGCATAATCCACAATGATTAATTTTATAAGGATAAACAATCAGTGGCGAGTATTATGCCAACTTATTGGGTCGATTGAATAAAGATAAAAAACGACCGCATTTGGTAAAAAATCTTTCATGGCCATGGAATCCATGAATTGACTGCAATGCCCTTTTCAACTCTTTTCTCCGGATTTAGCCAAACCCGGAGGAAAGGCTTGATGGGAAGAGATTTTATTCCAACAATGAAACCATTACATTAACAAATACGGTCTCTGATGACCTCAAAAAATTTCATTTTTCGAAATTTATAAAAAAAAAGATAATTGTTCGACAAAAAAACTGCAATAAAGCAAATCATTGTAGATAAAAAAAATAGATATTGGCTCCGCAAAGTGTCACACACTTGTGAGCCTTAACAAATAAACGAATTAAGTAAAAAGAAAACATTGGACAAAGTGTTTAAAACTCAAAGGAGATAATGTTGATTTTTTTTTTTAAATTATGATGATGATGCCATATTAGTTTTTGTTTGTTACTGACATTTTACACCAGAAAGGTGCATTTTTGTCATACGACATTTTTTCATATGACATTTTCATAAATATATTCCTTTCAGCATTTCTTTTCTTACTACTCTTTATTTCTTCCTTTTTCAACTCTTATACTTAAATTTCTCTTCTACAACCTCTTTTCTTCCGCTTATCTAACTCCCTTTACTTCTACCTGATTCTAACGATTCTTCTAATTTTCCTTCCTCTTTTTTCTATTTTCTTCTGTGAACTTTCTCCTTCCACTTTTCTGCTACTGCTTGTCTTCTTCCACATTTTTCGTTTTATTTCTCTTCTTTCACTAGTGCCTTAAACTTCTGGTGCTTCTGCTCTTTCGTTTCTCTTCTTCAACTTCTATTCTTCCACTTCAGCTTCTTTTTTTTCTTCTTGGACTTCCACTTTTCTTCTTGGACTTTTAATAATCTACATTTCTTTTCTTAATGTCATCTTCTTCTACTTCACTTTTTTTCGCTTCTATCGTTGTGCCTCGTTCAATCTCTTCTTCTTAATTTATTATTTTTTCCTTCTACGACTTCTCTCTATCTGGTTTCTTCATTATGTTCCTCCGATGATTTCGTTACGCTCCTCTTCAACGGCCACTCTTGTTTCGTTTCTCTTTCAAAAAGTTCTTCTTCAGTTTGTCTTCTTCCGAAGTTGTTTCCATCGCCGTTTCCTCTTTCGCTTCTGTTCTTCAGTTTTTCAACATCCGCTTCCATTCGTCTGTCCGGATTAGCATCGGACACGTTTCAGCTTTCATCGTTTTTTCCCTCTCCTGATTCGCATCAGTCTTCTAAACAGTCTTGTTTCCCTCAGAAAATTTGGCATTCGTGTTGTTTGCTACTCTGTATTTGCCAGGGCGTCGCGTATTCTAGCCCTAATGTCATTATTTTGCCTTTTATTTAGAGTCGAGTTATAATTACGAGACACTGAAGAAGTCTGCACATTGAAAACGAAATACGCGTATCTGTCAAGATAAGCAAAGGTAGTTGGAATTTAATGGAAAATACTCATTTTTATTCTAATTTCTAGTTTTATCTACAGTTTTTTGGGATTTAACTGCCGGACATCCAACACCGTACCGCAACATTCACAATTGAGCGGCGGCTCATACTTCAAAATGAACGTGTGCTTAACCTCAAACGTGTAAGAACAAGTTGGTCGGCTATGCTTCCGCGTGCCGCCCTTACTTCACTTCCATCAACTTTTGCTACTTAGTCTCATGTCACTGGTAATCCAACCGGCGGTGTATCGATTGCTTCACTTTCCTCAAAGCATCTTCTCCATCAATGGCCTGTTGCCTCCTGGCCTCATTTGCTTGTCGACCGACTTCTTGAATCCACGTGAGTCGGGATGTTCCTGCCTTCAATGCCAGTAGGGCACTATCAGAGTACGATAGGATCACCAACTCCTTATTCATGTTTGGGATCGTGACAGCCAGCTTTATTGTCTCCTCTGAGAAGACACTGCATCTTTTGGAAGCCTGTAGGTGCCAGAAATTTCTCCGTTGAAGAATGCGACCACTACCGTATCTTCACATTTAGAGCCGCCGTCGGTTTAGATGACGGTCGAGCCATGAAAGCGGGTGCTTAGCAACTGTTACACGTTCGGGTGGATTTTTCCGAAGGGTCATCGGCTCGTATGCTGGCTCGTATGTCCCACACAATCGTAGGCTTTTGTGCGTGCCACACATGGTCACTCTGTCTCACAAGTTGACCGCCAGCGGACAGCGCTGTACCTGTCAGTTTTTTGAAGCGATTAGAGGCAGGTTGAGTCAGCGGAAAAGTGATGTTGCCACGATTCCATTGCAACTATTTGGATGGCAGTCCCCGTTATGGACTGTATTGTGGGTTCCCGCTTTGGCCATGATCGATAGTATCGAACCATTGAGTTGCCCACAGGAGCGAGAGTCTGCATTGTTGCTGGTCCTCCACGGCTAACTAAGCCTATTCCGTAGGTCAGCTTCGCGGTTACTATGGCTGATCCCACCTGCATCAGCTTGGCACCGATCATCTTCAAAATCCGCAATAGAGACTCATACGCATTCTTCATCTTCTGACAGTGTGGCTTGAATGTCAAGGTTCGATCCAGGGTAATACCCAGAACCCTCGGCCGGTATGTCGTGTTCCCGACGTGCATTTGGGCTGCAGTAGAAAAAAAATGTGTATCCACAATAATCCGGACACCTTCAAATCATTGTAACTTTTGAAATATTGCACGTAGGAATGAAAAATTTCACTGTGGTATAGCTGCGAGTCTATAATGAAAAAGACTATGATTGGTGTTTACATTTCATGTTTACTATTCAAGATGTCAATACGGGACCTTGCAAAAACATTGGAATCATTTTCGGAACGTTTGACGGTGGAGAGGAAACCGAGAAGTGACAAAAACATTGGACAGGATCAGCGCCTGTCATGAAAAGGATATTGACGAAAACCCAAATCTCTCCATTCGAACGGTGGCGACATCCCTATTTTGCCTGGTTTTGTGCAAAAATCAAAACAACGTTTGAGAGTTAAGTCGTATAATGTAAAAACAGTTCCAAATCGCAACAACAAACAGAACTTGGCAGCAAAATCACGGGCTCGACGTTTGTACTGCGAATATTTGATGAAGTTTTCATGCGTTGTTATGGACGATGAAACTTATGTCCTGGGTTCTAGCAGCTTCCAGGGCAGGCTTTTTACTCTGCTATGGCCAGAAATGCTACAGCTGAGCATTTCAGAACGAAGAAGGCATCGTAATTTCCCAAAAAATACCTTGTGTGGCAAGCAATTTGCACGTGATGGCAAAAAGAGTAAATCTTTCGTCACTACAGGCACAATCAACAAGGAGATCTATCAGAACGAGTGTCTGCAGAAGCGATTGCTACCCTTCATCATAAGTCACAAAGAAAAACCTTTGTTCTGGCCCGATTTGGCAGCATGCCACTATGCTAAAACTGTGATGGGGTGGTACCAAGCAAATCAAGTGAACATTGTACCAAAAACCTCAAACCTGCCAAATTGCCCAGAGCTACGACCAATCGAGAGATATTAGGCTCTGATGAAGCGGAAGCTTTCTGGAAAGAAGCAAGGAATCAAAGACATCAAACACTTCCAGCAAATTTGGACGAAGACGGCTTCTACGATTTCTGAAGAGTCTGTACAAACCCTAATGGACGGAGGTAAGCGCAAAGTTCGAAAATTTTATGCAAATACCGAATAACTAGTGTTTTGTCTTCACGAATTATTAAAACACATCCCATGAATCTGAAATAAACAACTACGACGGAAATATATTGCGAAATTTATGTTTTATTCATGTTTTGAGGTGTCCGGATTATTGCAGATACAGCCTTATTAACATGCTATATTGTACTAATTGCAGCTATGATAGTTAAGATGTGAAATTAGAAAAAATAGTTTAATTCGTGACGTACTCGCAAAATCCATCATCTTCTGTTCTAGAGGGCAACTTTCAATTTAAAAATTTGTTTCTTTTCAACAAACATAAATAAACCCTGCGTTCAAATTTTCTATGCCGCAAAGCTGGATAAACCATTCATATACACGTTCTGAAAACAATCAACCACATAAGCGCTCAGACATGAGTCACAACCTTTTCAACAGTGTCCCAAAATCCACTACCTCTGGGGAGTGTGACCTTCACGAGTTCCTCCGCAACCAACCTACTCCTTAACAGAATAGCAACAAACAACGTACGAACATATACCTGTCTACAGCTCGGCTCGTTTCTTGGCTGGTACACCAAAGAGCATAAAGTGCGCTTCTCCGGTAAGGTAGTTAGGTTATGCAGTGCGATTTTTCCGCATTCACCGCAACGACGACGTTACCATATTGTAGTGTTTTTTTTGTATTCTGTGACCAGTCACAACAATGCATCTATTGCCGTGAAGCTGCCACCGGAACCACCGCACCGCGTGCAAGTATTTAGTGACTTCACGTATGCAAAAGGGAAGCGCATAACTAACTCCAAATCCAAAGGTTTCGAATTTGTCTTCCTGCAGCTTCTGGCATCATTTACATACAATCGCTAAATCGTTTTACCGCTCCGGTTGCCGACGCTGTGCTCTAATCTCTGGGATGAAAATGATTCGGTCTGCGGATTTATGGTTGACCACTTGACGAATGGGATTAGGTTGGGAAGCTCGGCATCGCCGGTCGTTAAGATAGCGCAGGCAGGCAGAGAAGTTTATTAAATCATCACATCCCAGCAGTCAGTGGTTGCTGAGATTGGGGAGTTTTTTCCGCATGCTTCGGTTAGGACGGTGATGAGGATGGTCTCAATAGCGCAATGGCCATTTCCGTGGAACGACGGTGACGAAGACCAGGGGTTGACTGGTTTGACGGATGGCGTCGATTTTGTGCCGCATGCTCGATAATTGAGACCTAATATGCGGTGGCCAACAGTTCCTGCGTTCCGACATCTTCAAGCGGAGCGAGCCGAATTTCCAACCAGCATGCAGAACAATGAGCGATTTGCGGACTGAAGGCTGAATCAATCAGAAAATAAACGCCTGGCGGTATTGCGAATTTGCAAGCAAAAGTGAACCGATTGAGAGTGAATGAAAGAGTGCGGGCTGGGCTTTGCCAGATTGGATCATGGTACGAGACCGTTCTGCGGAGTCAGCAATGAGCTTCAGACAGGAAATGCATGTGGAGAGCAATAAAACCGGCGGATTAGTCAATCAAGCTTGTGTATGGTGCGAAATTGAACGGTCTGGTCGAGTGGTTGACCTGATTTTTCGACCACGCCGGTAATGCCGAAGCCTTCGACAGGGGGATCGCTCACGAGCACTGATTACGCACATGGGCTGTTTGTGAAGACAAATATCGGTTTTGTTGGGAAATTGGATCTGAATCTGATTGGCGTTTAATTGAGTAGACAAATTACCGTTGGCCCTACCTAACAGGACAGAATATTAGCGTTTAATAAAAAGCTTAGGAAAAAATGCAACCTCAAACAATATTATAAAGCAATCTCCACTAGATGGCCTTAAAGGTATAAAAATAACAATGAAATTAAAATCAAATCCACACGCAACTCAAACATAATTCTCTCAAACAAAAACTACACTCTCCAAGTCATAACAAGACCATTTTGTTAACGCTTTACCTCCAAAGTACCCCCTCATAATCGCCCTCACTTCAATGCATTCAACAGGCCCTGAAAGCGATTACAACTCTTCCCACTGGTTTAAACCGCTCAACGAAAATAATAGCCGGCAACTTGCACGGACATAGCTCCCACAAACGCGCTCCGTTATAAGGTAATCCGCGTCAAAGTCTTCAACAATAGATGCAACTCCCCACTACAAGCTTCAAGACAAACGCTGTAATAACACAAATTTGATAATCACAAGGCGCAAAACCCAGCTCTCCGTCGTCGGCCATGAATGCCCATCATCGTGTCGCAGCCGCCGTAACTTTTCGGGGCAAACTCCAAACCATAATAAACGTAAAATTCGAAACATCCGAACGTGACAACTTCCAATTTCTTCCACGCCACGACGACGAGGCCCTGCGCGGCGGTGCTGCGAATGAAAGCGAAAACTCGTGCGCACGGCTTTGCTCGCATGCATTTTTGCGCTGCTCGCTCGATCAAAGTAGCTAACCTGTTTGAGGCCACCGCCGCGGTTACCCATGGCAACCAACCTACTTGCGCATACACTGTGAATGCGACGACGACGACGACGACGACGATGACGTGAGATGCAACCCAATGTGCCGAATGCATATATGAGGCGGTTTTCAAAGATTTTCTCCGAGGGGTATTATGCGATCTTCACGCCAGTTTCAGTGCTTTATAGCCAACCTGGCATTCACGGAATTAGCGCTGGTTTTTTATTTTTTATTAAGTGTATATTGCGTGTTAAACCGTTCAACACTATCGGAAGTTTGTCTAATTTTTTAAAATCGTATATTGGTCGTATTCCCACGGCAAGGCCGTTTATCTGTTCCAAATCGCACCTGTTTTTTTCTTTCGTTTTTCCCTTTTTTTGCTGGCATTCGTGCAACTCGCTATCAATCAAGATCTGCGCGCGCGTGAAAAAAAAACTCCGTTAGGAAAAGGGTTAACTCACCAGAGCAGAGCATTATGGAAAACGCAAAACCGTGATCACGTACAATAAAATCTCAGCGCCCGACCCGGAGTGGCCGATTTGTGCCAAACCGCAATCAATGGGATGCTTTCGAAACCTGTCTTAACCTTTTTCCGTTGTTTTTTTAAATCGAAAAAAAAACTGCAATATCAACAACAACAACAACGTCGATGACGATGACGCCGAACGACGAACGGCCATGATGGTCGTGGATTTTGGTCGAGGATGAGTCGTGAGGTTCCGAGTTGGAACGATAATTTGGAGGCTAGAGCAGGTTGCGAAAATTGTGGGAACTCGATCGTGCATTGTTTACCCCCCGTCGATCCTCCCTTGACCTGTGCTTGATCATATCAGTTGGGGGTCCCTCGCTCTTGCTGGTTAGAATGAATAAACAAAAGCGAAAGAAGTTCAAGTCCCCCCTCCCCATTTAATATAGACAGGAAGGTGCTTGAAGTGGTGCTTTGACGTCGAGTGCTCTAGCCTCTGGGGTCGTGCTGAAGGAGGTGTGAATTGTAATGTTAATTTTGTTCCATTGACGGTGGTTCCGGTGGCGAGAGAAGGATCGCACCTTGAAGTCTGCCCAATATTGGCTTAGTTTTACCGGTTGGGTTTGATTGACGATAATGGGTTCGGTGTTTATGTTCGTTTCTACGATGTTCTCACAATGAGAAGCGCTTAAGTGAGGTTCACGTGCCGCCAGCTTCTTTAGTTTGAACTTCGATAAGCTTTACCGGGTTCGAATTGAAGTCTCGAACCGGGCTCTGGAAGGCTTCCAGTTATTCTGAAGAGGAATTTGGATATTTTTATTATTGAGATCATATTTTTATTGTTGAGACTTGATTGACAATATAATAAAGATGTATGCATGATGAACGCAAACATGAACGCACAAAAATTGTAAAGATTCATAAAGATTCATCTCGCGTCGCGTTTTTATAAGTGATTAATAGAAATCTTGCAAATTTTTAAAATTCCAAGGTTATGATAAAATATATATAAAAAAAAAGAATTAATTGGAACAAACTCACCA
>JASCZW010004110.1:0-56992 GCA_034211315.2 Aedes japonicus | reverse complement strand
AAACTACGCCTTAAACTTCTTGAACTTCTTCTTATTCAAGAAGTTCTAGGTCGTCAACTACACCTTAAACTCATACGTTTTATATACTTTTCAGATAGAAGAATTGATGTAGAATAAAAGTGTCCAAGACAGTGTATACTTATATTTAGTCTGTAATTTTATACAGCCCTTTAAGTGCCATATATGACTCCTTAGGCCTGAAGGGGTTGATATACTTTTTAAATCCTTGAGAGTTTTAGCTGTTAAGTCGAATACTTGTAGCAAGAAATTTAAAGAAAAAATAGTATTTTCCATTTAATTCCAACTACTTTTGCTTATCTTGACAGATACGCGTAGTTCGTCTACAATATGCAGACTTCCCGTACTATGTTAGCCTCGACTGAAGAAGTCTGCACATTGCAGACGAACTACGCGTATATGTCAAGATAAGCAAAGGTAGTTGGAATCAAATGGAAAATAATAATTTTTCTTCTCATTTCTTTTTAAGACAAGGCTTAACATTTATGAACTCTTCAATAGTGTTTGACCAGAAATCAACTATGGTCTCTATTGAAGTTGATGTGTAGAATAATTTCTGATCGATTGGTGCACATTTTTTAAAAATCTCTTGAGAAACGACTGCAATAGTAACGCTCAAAACCTGACCTGAACTTTTTGTGACGGTTGAAATGCGATTTTTTTTTAAATTGTACCCCTGTTTTGAAAACGAAGACGTAGTCCTACGTAAAAAAATAGTCCTATTGTGAGTTATTTTACTTCTGAGTGTAGCCATACGAAAATTAAAACTAATCAATTGTCATATGGGAGAGTTATGCTTGCACTGCCACTCCTACGTACAAGATTTCAAAAGTTACAGTGGTTTAAAGGTGTCCGAATTAATATGGATACTGACTTTATTCATTTGAACACCCTAAGACAAAAAGTACACCAATACATTCGCAATATCTTGAGTGTAGTTAGACGGCCACTTAAAAAACGAAAAGTGTAGGATTGTATCGAAAATAAACTGGCAACGCTTACACTTGTAAGACTATCGGTCTGCGCCCATCTACATTCGACGCGTTAATTTATCACGAACATGATCTGCTCATGAACTTTCAGTTAACGGTTATCGTTTTCGATATGCCGATATGAACCAAATAGAGAAACGTTTCGGAATTCATCACGACAGCGTTAAGTCAATCATCAACAAGTTCGGGGAAAACTACTTGTTCAATGAGCTGCAAAGAAGAGGGAAAAAATCAGATCCATCGGAATGGTGCAAAAAATCAACAAGCGCAACAACCCGAAGGTTTATAAAATCACAGAATAGCAAAACAAATTGCCGAGTGCCGTCTACCTTAATTTTGATCTATGTCGAAGCACATGTTAAAGAGGACTCCAGAACGCATCTCCGAAAAGTCGTTTGAGGTGGAAAAATTTAACCAGAAATTTCTTGTACGGCTGGCGGTTTGTTCCTGCGGCAACAAATTATTGATTTTCTACACTAAAGGTACGATCAATGTCGCCGTTTGCCATACTGAGTGTTTGCAGAAAAGAATGCTCCCGTTATACAAGCAGCAAAAGGTACCTTATTTGGTCAGGCCATTACGCCAAAACCACAATACAATGAATGCAAGAAAATGAAGTAGATTTCATTGAGAAAGACTCAATCCTTCCAATTGTCCACTGCTTCGTCTAATTAAACGCTAATAGGCTATCGTCAACCGCAACTTCAAGAAGATTGGCAAGAAGTGCAAGTCCATGAAAGAGTTAAAAAATAATTGGTCTTTGACCTCCAGAAAATACGACAAAACTACTGTCCAAAACTTCATGCGTGGAGTCAAATGTAAAATCAGGGAAGTTGAAAATTAAGCTGTAATTTTTTTACATTGACGCACATTTCTGCAATCAATATACATTACACAAAAAAACAACACGAAAAGCCACATGATTTTATCCTGTTTGGCATATAGACGTTTGGCATACGTTTGGCATTTGTACACAACCCCGGAAGCACGATGATGCTGACAAAGTTATATGTACGACTAAACCTGCCAACTTCAAACAGCTTCCTATGCACTTCCTAGTTTTATACGTCAACAGAATGGAATAGGAGGGCAAGCCATTTTTAAGCAGATGAAACAATCAAAGTTCGCTAAAAAAATATCCGGTTTGGCTCACTATCTGTAACTGTGTCATCTGAAAAATGACATTAAAATTGCACCTGGGACCGTCAAGAAGTAAATTTACGTGGCGGAGTGTCCGGAAAAAACATCTGCTGCTTTTCCTGAAGGAACAGTTTTGTTCCATGCTAATTCATAGTAAACAGAATCATTTGAAATGTGACGTTAAAATGTTCCCATTGCAGAGGACTTAATACTTTTCTGTTAAAATAACAAGGATTATCAACCTTATTGCCAATATTAAGGCGTTATTACAGATTTTATTTAAATTTTTTACATTCTTTGCAAGATGTGTCGATAGATATTAGTATACTTTAGATTGATTGATGAATCGGCTATAGTTTTCGAAATGCAATCAAATGTTTACAGTAGTGTAAAGTCAGGTTTACATTCATCGGTCAAATTTCAGGATGAGTTTGAGTTTTTTAAGGACTGTATCGAAAGTAATGGATAACTACATATTTTTCTTTGAAATCATATAAAAAATTATGGATGTGGAGGGGTCTTATGTATCTGATAGAGAAGCAGCAACCTCTTCTGCAGATTTTATTGATTGTTCCGGTAGTTGGAAATTGGTAGACTTCAAACCGAACATATTGCTTGCCATATCAGCACTTTTTCACCAAACTTCTCATCTTGAATTGACCATTGACCTGTCTGCATCGCTTACATCCACCCCTACCACGGCAGTGTAATATTCTGGATCTGAAAGGGTTTTTGAGTCCTCTTTGACATTGGTCTATTTGTCCATCAAAATACATGCATCCGGTGGCTTCAAAACTTGCGAATACAAAACTTGCGAATGTTGCTTCGCGTCTCTCCTAGTCTGCACTTTGTTTGGCGATTTTCTGCATCATGTAGGCTTCAGGTTGTTTCGTTTCTTGATACGTTAAATAATTCCGACGCTAGCTCCCGATTTATTGGCCAAATCATGTATGGATATCATCTGGAGCTTCATCTGAACGACTTGATTTTTTGAACATGAACAGCTCATGTTTGGCTCCCCGAGCAAAGGATTATACCAAATTGATAACAAGTTTTAATACCAGGTTATTATTGTTTGATCACTGAATATGTTATCATTCGGGCTGAATAAACAGCCAAAATAACAGAATGAATAACAAAAAAATACTCCTTGAATATCATAATAAAAACTTATTTTGTTATCACTGCGAAAAACTTGATAACAAATCCTGTATTGTAAGCAAATTAATTGAAATAGCTAGAAATTATGTTATCAATTTGAAATCAAATGCTCATGCGAATAACTGAAAAAAATATTTTGATTAAAAGCAAAATTTCGTGTTCAAATATGCTGGAATAATTTATAGTTTTACAATTCAACTTATAACGTTCATAAAAAATAGTATGTTCAAAATGATAACATATGATAACAAAATTTGCCAATGGTGTTAACTAGATTTGTTATGCGATAACAGTGGAAATCAAAACGATAACTGAAATAACAGAACTTGTTACTTATATGATATCAGGTTGTTATTCTCCTTTGCTAGGGTCTATACATTTTTTAAATATCAAGGCTTTTGATTTGAATACGGTTGCAAAATTGCGATTTATTGACGTTGTACTCTACGTTATCTGAAAATTGAAATTGGTTGTACAGTGTGTCTCACAATAGGTGTCACCTTTTTTCAGTCTTGGTTTATTTCAGCTGGGTAATTTTACAGCGGAATTGATTATACCCGTTTTGAGTGTATTCTTTTGACAGCTTATCACTGAAAGTTAATAAGCGATTCCGTTTGTTTATACTTATCAGCTACCATAAAAGCCATACAGCCCAAGTAACATTGCCAAAACCATCCAGCTTTATTAAGTTTTATTAAAGTTTTATGAAAGCCACTAGCAATCAATTCGGTTTTATTATGGCAGCAAGAGATGCCAACAGGTTTCAAATTTTAGTCAGGTTTATAAGAACCTACACAGCTTCTTTACAACGATCTTAAAACCTTGACTTCTAAAATTCCTTCTACTCCTATCGAAGGTTATATTTTGACTTTATAAACTTATAAAACGCTATTTTTAAATGCCGTTTTAGGACTCATTATATTGTCTTATTATGGTCAGTTGAAAAGGCATTTTAAACCCATTTTGCCTCCAGTAATTGCATTAAACCAGATGACCAAAATGATCAAATGACCAGATAGTTTTATAGTAGCCATTGCTAAGATAAATTGGCTTTTTGGCAAAACTGTGATTTCTTGCAATCGCCATATTGAAATATATGAAATAATTGAAATGTGGAAAAATAAATACACCAAATTTTAAATGTAATACAATTGAACTGTAGAACTTATTGAATTCCATCGATTTTCAGGAGTTTCCTGATTAGTTTATCGAATATATTTCTTTCAATTTTGTTTTTGTTGTTGTAAACTCGCATAATTTCCGAGGCGCATTAATTTTCAGCTCTTATCGTCCCAATATTCATCATAAAATTAAATGCGCATATGATTTGGAGCATGATACGCTATAAAAAAATCAATTTGTTTTGTATATTTTGCTATCAAACATAATTTCCCGCAACACTAGAACTTTTTTCTTAGCCATTATTTACTGTTGAATGAATCATAAGATCAGAGAATCGAACAAAGCAGAACAACAGAAACCAACCACGATATCGCCGTGAAGTTTGACAGCTGTGGCCATTTGGCCCTAAGCTGGTTTTGATGGCCAATAGGTTTTATGATGGTTCTCAAGTGGTCATAACATCTTTCACTAGAACATTTTCAAAATCTTCAAGGTCTTAGAAAGGTTTTATTAATTTGTTTTCACAACCGTCTAGAGAGTGGGCCACTTTGTACACATTTCGGCTTTAAGTATGCATAGAGGGGGTGTTGGTGGGCAAACAGTTTTGAATTTAGTTTCATCAACAAAGCCGGGAGGAGTGCTATACGGCTGGAATAAAACGGAAATGGTTACTTGGGAGGAGCAAGTTTTAAAATTACATTCGCGAGAGCTTAAACCGTGTCAGATAATCAATAGTCTTAAGCAGTTCGGAGTAAGTAAGCGTTTTGTTTTTCGTGCCTTGAAACGGTTCAAAAAAGCTGGAAATGTCCATATTCAACACAAAAGAGGTGCCAGACGAACTGCCAGAACGAAGAAAAAGATCAAATGTGTGAGGGAGCGAATAAGACGAAATCCAGCCGTATCTGGCCGTTAATTGAGCATACATCATCAAATGCCTCCTGCTTCAATGAACAGGATTCTCAGACATGATTTGGAATGCATACCGTACAAGAAACATCGGGTTCACGGGTTGACGTAGCATCAAAAGTAAGCCAAGGTCCAAAGAAGCAGAAATCTTTTGGTTCGACACGGTGACTGTGAGGTTTTATTTTCGTATGAAAAGCTCTGCATTCTTCAGGACAGTCATAATCAACAAAATGATCATGTGTATGGCAAAAGTCTTGCCAACATTCCAAGAGTTAAATTAGCTGTAGAACGCTATCGGAACGTATCGAAATGTATGGTATTGAAGAACCATCTGCTTCCAGGTATTGAAGACCCATCTGCTTCCTCATGCTTCATTGCTGTATTGGAATATACCATATTGTTTCCAACAGGACTCAGCTCCAGCTCACAAATCATAGAAGACACAAGCGTGGTAAAAAATTTCCCGATTTCATCATAAGCGAAGAATGGCCTGCATCTTCAACAGATCTCAACCCACTTGACTACTTTGTTTGGGGTTATATGCTTAAACATATAAACCCTACGGAAAGGCTTACTTTAGATCTATTCAAGAAACATTTTGTTGATATTTGGTACAAAATTCCTCAGGAAATCGTCTGTGCCAGCTGTGAGGAGTTTACAAAGCGTTTGCGCAAAGTTATCAAGGAAAAGGGCGAGAGATTCGAATGGAATTAATATGGTATAACAAATGCTATGATTTGGTTCATTTGTTTTGCTGTAATCCTATTTTGTTTTAGTGACAACTATTGTGGGACACCCTGTACAGCATCATCAAACCACAAAAAGTTACAAATAAATCTCTCAGATCCTTATCTCTTATCACACAATAATCTGTTGTGGAAAATGGGCAGAGGTTCAAAATCTTGATTATTTTGAGCCAATTTAACTTAGCTGTCTGAGGAACACAGCTCCAAAGATCGATAGACCTATTTTGAACATCGTTAAGCAAATCCAGGGTTAACAAGTTCCTATTTTAATAAGTCACCGGCTTCATCTGCAGCGTTTTGATTGCAGTCTTGTTATCAAGAAGCCATGCATATGAAAAGAATATAAAAAAAAAGTAAAATCTCTCCCATGTATAACTGTATGTTTCGATCACATCTCACATTTTTATGCATTTTCTCGTGAAACTAAGAATAGATATAAATATATCAAAACCACTTTCTATTTAACATTAGTTAGTCTCTTTCTAAACACGTTTTTCAGGTATATGGTCTCTAAAGTTCCCATGTTTTAGACTCTCAGTCACGATCAAACTTGTCTTACGTTTAACATGATCAACATTGTCAACAATACCTATCAACGGCCAAACCTACTTCCATTCTTTTCAAGTGATGCCGATTTCGAAATCACTGGCTCATAAAATTGGGAACATAAATTTTAAATGTTGAACCATACCCCGCATGCGGTTTGTGACAAAGCAGGAAGCACTCATTGAAATAATCTCAACTTGTGCTCAACACACAAACCCCAATTGCTTTCATAGGCCCCTTTTCTGGCCCTTCAATCGAATCCCAAAGCTCTAGAAAAGAAAATGGCATTTTCTGAACAACTTTTCCCGAAAACGACACTTTTAAAATTTTCCACAATTGTCCTTCATCATCGTCGTGGTCGTCGTCGTCGTCTTCCTCCTTGGCTGCATAATTAGCGTAATGAATGCGCTCTTGAAGCAAGAAGTCAGCATGGAAAATCAAAACTGCAGTAATAGTAGCAAACGACGAAAAGGGCGACAGCCGAGCAGAGGACCGAAACTGTAATTACACTTCATGGTCGTAACGAACCAATTTAGCACCCGCTTGTGTACTGCTGTTTTTTCGTCCACTGCATGAATTTGAATGAGCACAACAAAATGCTTTCGCTCCTTCCTCGAAAAAGAAAAGGACAAACATCGTTTATTATTCTCTGCACCAGTCGGCATCACCGCCGGGCCGAGACTTGCGTCCATCCGCTCTGACTTTGATTGTTAATTGAAATTGAAGTGTAATCCTTCAACTTTTGGACGCCAAAGTCCTTCCGTGCAATTAACTGAGATTAGATTTTTCCAACGATTTTCCTGTTCTTCTCATTCGCAGATACCGTCTTCCTAGTCCAAGTGCGAAGGGGGACCCGTGGGCTGGGTCTGTCCGTGTCTGGAGGCTCAGACTCTACCGCCCCATTCCCCGGCCTGATACGTATCAAAAGACTGTTTCCCCACCAGGCAGCGTGGGCCACGGGGATGCTTCAACCCGGCGATATCCTGCTGGAAGCCAACGGAATCCCACTGACCGGATTGACCAACTACGTGAGTAACCGTACCTACCAACCATTTTCCAGCATACCAGCATTGATTAATTGATCCTTCATTTATTACGCCTAAATTCAGGAAGCTTTGGAAGTACTCCGGACCGCACCGAACTACGTTAGTCTGACGGTATGCCGTCCGCAGGATGAACAGTACCGCAAGCTATCCCCGCCGAGTGAACCCCCGAAGCCTCCGTTACGGAATGCCTTATCCAGTGAACCCCAGTCGCAGGTACAATCGCCGCAGCTTTCCGGCATTATTGGCGGCGGCGGCGGTGGTGGAGGTCATATGATGCAATTTCAGCAGGCGCAGTACAACCAACAGCAGCAACAGATGGTGCCATATTACTATCAGCAGCAGCAGCAATACATTTTCCCACCGCAAACACTGGCTTTCGCTCCGCTGGAGTCGATTCAGGGCAGCTTCAATGGGGTAAGTGAGAATATTGCCATCCGGACAGGACGGACGAGTGTATTAGACTGAAAACCATAACTTTATGCCACACTTTATGACGTTATTAGCTTAGTTAATGCAGGGCACGAGTCCGACGCGTGTTTAGTTGTTCATATTGCATGTCGAGGTGCTACTTGTGCCGCATGCCAAAGTGACGATGTTGCTCGGCGGTGGCGATGAATTGGCGAATTGAAATTTAATGGTGCAATGATGGAATAAATTTTCACTCAAGCTCGGTTTGCAATTATGCATGCACAATGTCAGTGGGAAATCATTTTCAGGTTTGATGGGTTGAAAGGACGCGCTGAAACTCTTAAGGGATAGTTGAATTAGATTGAGCTAAATACTATAAATAGGAGACTCAAGGTACTGTATTATTCAGTAATATACTGCCGTTATTCGCATAACTGTCCCATGTATATAGGGTATCCCATAGAACATGGGACAGTTATGCGAATAGCGGCAGTATAGGTCTGTAAGCTGTTATCTTAACTTTGGAAAGTCCTGTAAACTTGAGCTTGGAGGTCAGAAAATTTAAGAAGCTGGTAATCGGGAATCAGCTATCAAATTTTAGAAACTATTAGGTAGTATTTAGATACGAAACCTCAATTCTCAAAAATCGGATATCAATATTAAAAAATCAGAAGTCAATTCAAAATTAATTACCATGAAAATATTAAAAACAAACGGCAGCAGCAAAGCTCGACTTCAAAAGCAACAACTAAGAAGTAAGAGGTTTTAATTCAGCAGATAGCTGTTAGAAGCTAGAATCCAGACATCAATACTCTGATGCTGGAATAATTGCGAAAATTTCAACAAAGTAGCTCCAGCATAGTCATGCTTTCTAGTTGCCAAATATACTAAGACCCATGAATTTGTGAACTCTGAAATCAGAACACAATAATAAAAAAATTAAAGATGGCAGATGGCAGAAATCAATAACTAAGAGTCAGAAGTCACAAGATGGAAGACGAAACAATTTGAAATTTGGAAATTAGAAACAAGAGTTAAGAATTCAAAACATGGAAATAAGAAATTACTTCGATCTCTAATGTCATCGATCAGAAATCAAAATTCAAAAGTTAAAAATCTAAACTCAACAACCAGAAAATGGAAGAACAGGATGTAAGAGGTAGGAAATCAGATTCAAAATAAAATTCATAGGAATTAAATTTACTAATTTGGAATAAGAAGAATTTGAAATTTGGAAGATACATTTGATAAATTGAAATGATCACACTGAAAATCTTCGAATTTTTATAATCTTCAGTTTGACGAAACATAAATTTGAAGATGTTGAAAATTTTAGAATCTCGAGAGCTTGGAATAAGATGAAATTGAAATTTTAAGAAATTTGACTTGGAAATTAGGAAATTGTTGCATTTGTACCTTGTATAAAAAGATAAAAATTTGTAGAATTGAAAAAATATTGCAATTTGGAGAGTTTTAAGAGTGTAAGAAAAGGCAAAGTTTGGAGTGTGGGAAATTTAAAATTTTAATTTCAGAGAAAAAATCCTTGACTTGGGTTTGAAAATCGCCGAGGAAGTTTGAAAAAAGAAGATTTGGAATTCTTTGAACTTGAAGTATGGAGGTTCTGGGATTAAAAGAATTTGGAATAGGTACAATTTAGGAAATTAAAATAGTAATTAGAGTTTGTGCTTCGGTGAATTTTGAAATTCACCAATTTGGAGAAATCTAAATTAGAAGGCATCAAGAATTCATAGAATTCCGAAATTGATTTTTTTTTTACAAAATATGCGATTTAAATAATTAAAAGTCTGGAGAATAAGATTTGGCGGCATTGAATTTAAGATTTTTTTATAGAATAATGATAATCATAAAAAAAGGGGAATTAATTTTTTGAGAATTCTGATATCAGAATTTTTTTTACAAACTATGCGATCTGAATTATTTAGAAAGCGTCATCCTAATCCTTCCTAATGAAATGCCACTATCACACTTTGCGAGTGGTGCCAGTAGCACCCTTACTGTCGGTATAAATCGGTTCAAATCGGAAATCGGTACCAATGTTTTGAATGTCTCACATGACAACGTATCATTTACCAAAACGAACCCTGATGCCACGCAATCCTGTTATCCAGAATTGCACTGATTTCTCGTGAAAGTGCAGTGGACTCCGTGACTTCCAATAAAGCGAGTTTCACGTCAACATATTCCTAGCATTTCTTTACTTGTCCTGCATTCGGGAGGGGCCGGTGCCGGTATTTTCTTAGTTTGGGATCACCAGTTTTTACACATTGAGGATGTATGTTAGTCCCAAGCATCATCTGTTGGTTCTCTGTGTAATAACAGCTGATCTGGCAACAACGGAGTAGCTACCTCGGGCGGTCAATCACGCTCAAATATGCGATTGGAATTATTTGGAGTCTGGAGAATTTGTTATCTGAGGCATGTAAATTTCTGAAAATGTAGAAATTGGAGAGCTTCAAATTTTTAGACAGTGGCATTCAAAGAATTTGGATTTTCAACAATATGGAAATTAAATAATCTATAATTTTCAGAATTGAGAACATGGAAGATTTGGAACATGGATAATTCAGGGCAATGTAAATTTTGAATTTGAAGGAAATTTGTATTAATTTTACAAAGATTTATATTCTGTTATTGAAAGATATTGGGATTAAGTGTATATGGTATTTTGTAAAATATGGGATTTGTAAAATTTTTGAAATAAGGAGTATTTGGAGCTTTTGGGATTTATAGAATCTGGAATTAGGATACTTTGGAACTACTTGAAGAAATCAAAAAATTTAAAATAAGGAACGTATGCACTTTTGAAAATTTTTGAGAATGAAGAATAAGGAGAATTTTAAGATAAAGAACATAAAAAACTTGAAAAATTTGGAATTTGAAATTTGGAAACATATGCGAGTAAGAATTTGGAATCATGAGAGTTTGGTATTAGAAGCATTTAAATTATAAAATATATGTGGAATTTGAAAGATAAAAATTTCTCGAAAACGGCAACTCTCGAGTACTTTTTCAAATGGACGTATATAATGGACGAAAATGAGAAAATCGGCATTGAAATTTTTTGAATTTGTTTTTATTCCTATTTGAAAACTGGACATGTTTATCCCAATTGAATTCCACTGAATGACATATTGGTGAAAGATATTATATCACTGTGCTTAAAAATTACACTAGCAGTGAAAATTCAAGTTTCATTAAGAAAAATGTTTCTTACAACAGTCTACAATAGAAAAAGATAAAAAACGTCATTTTGATAAGTCAATATGACAGATGGCATGTTACTTGCGTCAAAATTATACGTCATTCTGCGAATGACAATGTTGATACGTCGAAATGTTAAATAAAGTTGTCATATTTCACACAGATACGTCAAAATTATCAAAATGACGTATAAGTTTTTTTTCTGCAAAAACGGTGTAAGAGTATCTTTGCTAAAAAAAATCAATGTTTACTAACAAAAATTCTAACTTATTAACCTTATGATATGAATACTTTTACTAACGCGTCATTAAGAGGTATTCAAATGATATAACAATGATTTGCAAATTACTTTTCAACACAATCGGCGTAACTACATTGTTCCCAAAAAGTGCAAAAGTGATTTTACACCGTTTTGTAAAAAGTTATTTAAAACTTTCAAAAATCTTCCATCAGAAAGTTCAACAAATAGGGGTATATAAACATGATTTTTTAATAACATGCCATGAACAACGCCTTTGTTTACATTTTGTGACTTACGACCTTTTAAATAAGTACTCGAGATTTAAAGAATATGGATTTCCAATAATTTTGAAACTAATCAAAATGTAAATGTAAGAATTAAGGACTTACAGTATTTAAAATTTGGATAAATCGGATCAAGGTAAATTGTAAGTTTGAAGGAAATTTGAATTATAAACTTTGACATTTTTAAAATCGTCAATTTAACAGGTCAATTTTGATTTATGAAAACTGGAATTTGTAGAATTCGGAAATTCAAAAGTTTGAAACTTCAATTGTTTTGAATTTAGAGACTTTGAAATTTGGAGTGGAGAGCTTTCAATGAGAAGGTTTTAAAATACCAAGGGTTCGAAATTTGGAGGGTTGAAATTTGCAATTTTAATGATTTGTATTAACTATCTTTGATTGTAAAGAAAATGGAATAAGGAAAATTTTGGAATGAGTTTAAGAGTTGGTGGAAATTTAGAATTTAAATAAAAAATGAGAAATTTGTAAAACTTTGAATCTGCTCCGTTTGTAATTTGAAGTTATTAAAATATGGTAAACTATGAAATTGGAAGCGATTGGAATTTCTAGAAGGCGATATATGGAAACTTTGGAAAAAAAATTGAAAATGAAATTTTTAGAATTGAGAACATGAAACATTTTGAATTTTGGATAATGTTGGAATTATGAATTTATTAAATTGGAATTTATTGAAAATGGAGCAATTGAAATTTGAAAGATTTTGAATTATTATAAGAAACAAATTTAATTATTTGTTCCATGAAACATACAGAATTTGGAAATATTTAAGACTGATAAATAAAAGAAATTTTGTAAAATCTGGAATAAGAACAACATGAAAAATTTAAAATTTCAAAATTTTGTATATGAAAAAGATTGGAACTAAGAAATTTTTTGATTTGCTTTGTAAAGAGGTTGTTCTTAAATTCAATCAAGTCGGAATTTGGAGGTATTAGAATTAAAAAAACATGACGTTTGGAGATGCTGTATATTAGAAAATTTGGAGTTTTAATAAATTGGAACCAACAGAATTTTAAATTTGAAACGTGATGAGCGTTGAATAAAAAGTTGTTTCAAATTTTAAGAATTGAAAATAATCCAATTTCGTTATTTAAGAAAATGGAAATTTGGAGTATTTGAATTTTTTTTAAAAGTTGGAGAAGCTGAAATTTTAAATTTTGACAATTTGGAAAAAAGTGAATTTGAAGACTTTTGGAAAAAAATACATTAGAGACAATTGTTATTCGATTATTTTGGAATAAGGGAAATGTGGAATTGAGGAAATTGGAAATATGGAAGTTTCAGAGTTTAAAGAAAGAAGAAACTGTGAGTTGGCAATTGCAAATTTTGGAATTATTTAGGGAACAGAACCCTGATAATTACAAGGTGATGTTTAAACAATGAAGAATTTGGATACTTTGAAATTTGAAATCTTGAAATTTAAAGAATTTAGAATATGAAAAGTATCTTATTAGGAGCCTTATTGAATTTGAGGTTTGGAAATTTTGAGTATCTTATTGTAGAAGAATAAAGAATTTAAATAACATGAAAGCTTAAATATTTGGAATTTTGGGAATTCTCAACATGGAAAGTTTGGTATTTAGATAATTCAAGGCTGGGAATAAATGAAATTGCAAGACTTTGGAAATGTTGGGTTTGAAATTAAATGATTGGAAGTTTGGAGAATTTGAAATTTAAAGGACTTATAAAACATGAAATCTGGAAAATCGGAAATTTGGAGGATTTTAAATTTGAGAACTTAAAAATTTAGACAACTTTGAACTTACCGAATTTATTTTTGATAGATTTTGAAAATTTGGAGCTAAGAATTAAAAAAAACAAATTCGAGAAATTAGAATTTAAGGAATAAACCATTTCGACGATTCGGAGAACTTAGAGCTAGAGTTATTTGAAATATGGAGAACATGGAATTTGAAGAAGTTTGGAATTTGTGAATCTCGAATTGGGAATTTAAGATTTTTGAAATTTGGAATTTGTCATCGAAAATTGCATATTTGGTCAATTTCTAATAAGGAAAAATTTAGTATTTGGTGAGTTTAGAATGTAGAAAACTTGTAATTTAGAAAATTTGGACTTGGAAATTTGGAATTTGGTGAATTTGGGATTTGGGGAATTTGAAATTTTAATAATAAACATTTTGGAGGATACAATATTCAGAAAACATGTAACTAGTAGAGTTTGGAACAAACGATGTTAAGTATGAACAAACTTTCGAATGGAGGAGATTTTAAATTTGGAGTATTTGGAAGTTGGAGAATTTTTGAATTGAGAATATTTGATGCATGGATTTTAAGAAATTTTAATTGTTTTGCACCTGGAGGACTTAAAATTTGTTATTTGGAAAGCTATTTGTCAAGGAAGATTTGGAATTAGTGAGATTCGAATTCTATTATAACAAGTGATATTTTGAGAATTTGTAAGATGGACATTTGAAATTTGGAAAATTTGGCATCTGTTAAATTTAGAACATGGAGGATTTGAATTTTCAGTATTTGGAATATTAAAAGTTTGAAGCATGGACAAATTTCGAATGAATAGTTTTTGAAAATTTGAGAATTTGTAATTTTGAGAGTTAGAATTTAAAATTTGGGTTTTGCAGAATGTTGAACTTGGGGAATTCGGTACTCGAAAGATGGAACATGAAGCATGGAACTAGGAACTTGGAATTGGGAAATTGAATTTTAAATTTGGTGGTATTCGATTTAATATTGGGAAATTTTCAAGAATTCAGTCGAATTTATTGAATTCCGGTCGAAAGTTTTGTGGAATTTGGTGGCCTTTGAAATATGTTAGTTGAGATGTGGTGGCATCTGGTAGAGTTCGGTGAAATGGAGTGAAATATAGGGGAAATGAATTTGACGAATTTTTTTTTAATTTGGTGGAAATTGCAAGTTTTTGAATGTGTGTAAACTTGGTGGAACTTGGTAAAATATGGTGAAATGCAGTGAAACAATAAGTTTAATAATAGGTGGAGTAGGGAAGGTTAGACTAGGTATGTTTTCTTTATTAGAGAGACTTTTAGCCTGTGGTTGGTTCGTCTCTCGATTCGATGAAACATGGAATTTGGTGTTGTACGGTGTTTGTTGTTGTCATGTTTGGTGAAATTTAGTTAATTCTGAAATTCGGCGGTGTTGTTGAATTTGTTGAATTTGTTGAATTTGTAGAATTCGATGTAATTTGATAGTACTTTATGAATTTGGTAAAACTTAGTGGAAGTTGGAAGAAATTGAAAAAAATGATGGAATGTGAAGAAGCTTTTTGGGATTTTGAAATTTTAAATTTTGAATATGAAAGTTAAAATATTGAATCAGAAATTTCAACGCTTTGCTTTGTTTGAATGATAAGTAACAATTTGTTAAACTTACATTATTTATTTGAAAAAAAAAACGGGTATTGTTTGTCAAAATGGAGAATGGAAAATGTTTCCAAAGTAACGAAAAAAAGGGAAATACGAACTGAGATTTGAGACATGAGAAATGCAAAAATAGCAAACGAGAATTGAAAGATGGAATTGAAATTTGGTGGTATTTTGAACTAAGTGGAACTTGTTGGAATTTGAAAGAAGAAAACATGGAGAAATTTGATGAAACCTGATGCCGCTTTGTGGAATTTTGAATGATTTGAAAGAACTCGATTTATAAAATATTGTGAAAATTGTGGAACTTGGTGAAATTTTGAAGAGCGTGGTGGATTGCATCATTTTAATTTGGACATATTAATTGAATTTGAAAAGATGAATTTTTGAATTTCACGCTATTCGAATTGTAAGTAGCAGCTCGCAAAACTTAAATCATAGATTTGAAAAATGAGTATTGTTTCTGAAAATGGAGATGGGACATATATATTTCCATAAATAGTTCCCAAAAGGAGGCGACTCCGCCGTAGTGATAAACATCCATACCTCTTACAAAATTCACCAGTTCGAATCTCACCCCCGGACAAGTTACGAAAATACTGAAAATCTCAATAATTATCATTTATAAAAAAAAAACAAATTGAGAAACAAAAATGACAAATAAGAAATAAAAATTGCGAAATGAGAAATGGGATATGGAAAACATGAAATGGGATATGCGAAATAGGAAAAACGAAATGGAGAAATCGGAAACAGTAAAAGGAATATGGGAGACGGAATAATATATGTTAAACGGAAATTAGAAAACGAAATATGAGAAAAAGATTATTGGAGAAAGATAATAACTGGAAAACCGATGAAAACTGGAAAATTGGGAACGGAATACATGAAAAATAGCATCGCAAATAATGAATGGAAAATTTGACATTGGATGCCGGGTAATGACAGGAGCAGCCTTGGTCAATACACCAGACAGTTCTGCACGAGAGCCAAACTTGAGTGCGAACACACCACCATGTGGATGTAATTCACCACTTTAGTTTCGTACTTATAGATGAATCCGCAACGCAATCGACACGCCACTGGTGAATAAGCTCGTGTTTTGCTTTTGAAACCGTGTTGGATTTTTGGGTAAATACCCGAGCCGAGTGGTTACGATCACAAGAAATTCTCAACATACACCCATTAGGACACTGATTACCACAGATGGAGAAATGCTCGTCGTTAGAAATAAAAGAAATAAACCGTTAAATGTTTGATATTTTGATATTTTGATATTTTGATATTTTGATATTTTGATATTTTGATATTTTGATATTTTGATATTTTGATATTTTGATATTTTGATATTTTGATATTTTGATATTTTGATATTTTGATATTTTGATATTTTGATATTTTGATATTTTTGATATTTTGATATTTTGATATTTTGATATTTTGATATTTTGATATTTTGATATTTTGATATTTTGATATTTTGATATTTTGATATTTTTGATATTTTGATATTTTGATATTTTGATATTTTGATATTTTGATATTTTGATATTTTGATATTTTTGATATTTTGATATTTTGATATTTTGATATTTTGATATTTTGATATTTTGATATTTTGATATTTTGATATTTTGATATTTTGATATTTTGATATTTTTGATATTTTGATATTTTGATATTTTGATATTTTGATATTTTGATATTTTGATATTTTGATATTTTGATAATTTGATATTTTGATATTTTGATATTTTGATATTTTGATATTTTGATGTTTTGATATTTTGATATTTTGATATTTTGATATTTTGATATTTTGATATTTTGATATTTTGATATTTTAATATTTTGATATCTTGATATTTTGATATTTTGATATTTTGATATTTTGATATTTTGATATTTTGATATTTTGATATTTTGATAGGCTAAGCTCAGGATTCTAGCAACAGCAAATAGTCAGATTCCAATGCCATAGCCATTACAGCTTTGCCCTATTTGAGCATGCATAATACAAAATACATTATTTTCGACTTCCATGCACCATTGCTTACTTTTCCTATTCAAGATTCCCCATTCACAATTTCTTTTTCACTATCCCCTTTCCACAGGAGTTCGAAATCATCCTCACCAAGCAGCAGGGCTCGCTAGGATTTACCCTTCGCAAGGAAGACGAGTCCATACTGGGGCACTGTGTCCGCGCTTTGGTGCGAGACCCGGCACTCAATGATGGCCGCATCAAACCGGGTGACAAAATTATGGCCGTGAACGATGTTCCTATCTCGCAGATGACCCACGAAGAGGCTGTGATATTTCTCCGACAGGCAGCTGAAGTAGTCAAGCTACGCCTGTATCGGGACCAAGCCCAGACCCCACTTTCCGCGCAGTCACCCACGCTCGGCGAACGGCGAATGGATGGAGAGAATATGCTGACCAAGTCGGACTCCACTTCGACGGTCGGTGGAACGGGGAAACCTAAACCAAATCTAAGACCCGAAGCGCTGAACCTTCTGACGGATATAGCTTATCGAAAGCAGTCGATAGCGACGATCAATTCGGGTGGAGGAAGTGGCTCGACGAGCTCGTCGGTTAAGTCGAGTAACGCATCGCCACGAAGACTACGGAGAGGACTACCCCAGCAACAACAGCGAACCTTCGACAACCACGGCTATCAACATTCCGGAGGTGAAATGTCCAACTACTCGGATTTAGAAACGTCAACAATCATCAGCCAGGGTGGTTCGATGCAGATGGTTCCCGGAGGATTGTTCCATAACGGTTCGTGTAGATCATGCGGCGGGGTTCAGGAGAATTTGGACGAGTCATACTACTGTGATGATGAGATTGATATCGAAAGTTTATATGACAACGACGACGGACAGCAGAAAAGGCCTAACTTCCTTAACCTTGCGGGTGAGAGCGGGAGCACTCCAATGTCTTCCCGAAAGCCGAGGTTTCAATTTTCTGGTAAGTGTGTTGACGTTATTAACCCGAAAATAATTATTTCACCAGCATCTTTCCGATACCAAGCAGTTGCGAATGCGAACGCTTACGAGCTTAACAACCTGGACAACGATGCCCTGGATGCTCCGACGATGTATGCCCTGAACGGCGGTCCGGTAGGGGCTAACGGGCCACATCCCGGCAGCGACCAATTCATTAGCCTTCCCTGCGAAACATTCCTGGTGGCATGCAAAACCGAAAACGACCTGAATGCCGACTCGACCGATGCCATCTATGTGAAACACTTTGCTCACAAATCTCCGCTGTATTCTTCGGTGAATGTGCCTATGAAAGAAACGGACGGGAATGTCAGCGAGGTGGTGGATGCCGTGGAGAAAGGAGGTCAGTATTTTAAGAACCATATTCTTGGTTAAGTTTTATGGGTTTTCCAATTGAGGCAATCAGTCAGCTTCCGGGTCGGAACTCCTGGGGCAGGCCAGCGTAAAACTTTCAATTCACAGTCAACCCATTTGTCCTTTTTTGATCGGTCGGAAACTTACCTTTTTCGTTTTGGAAATAAACTCGTTAAAAAGTATTCCATGGTTTCCGGGCATCGGCAGAAGACCATCTTGGCAAATTCCAATCATTATTGCTGATACTGGGTGTAGGATCCTCCTCCATTCCTACTGGCCTTCCAACCGGCTGGAAAACTTTGGGGTCAAAACTTTTTCTGCATCGATTTATTCTTCAGAAAACTATCTCCGGAAGTATCCTCGGTGCACCCATTCCTGCGCTCCAATGCCGGCAGGGATAGGGGAAAAAAGTTTTTCCCTCCGCTTTTATTGTCGATGAGGCAAAATTCCTACTCCATTGGCTGCGTTCGGAGGCGTTGGTGTGAGGGTTGTAAATTTATTTAAATGATGTCGTCTTTTATCATGGGCGAAAATTTTTGCAAAGTTTTCGCACTTCCTGGCTCACTTCCGAAGAGATGCAGTAGGTAGGCAGGAAGTGCGTCGCCCCGGTGGCCGTCCGTGAGAGATGAAATCGAGCGGATATAGGCAGGTTGTGGCCTCCGAGGTGGTTTTGGGAGTTAAGAAAGTCAGCTTTTTTTTTGCTTCTTCGAGTCGGGACGGTTGACTGTGATTTCAGCATGATGGAGTGAGGGGTGTGATAATTGTAATTACAGTTTGCCCAAAGTAACCGCGACCGATGATCGGCAGATCATCCTGGTGCCTTAGTTCATAGGTTATTGAGGGAGCGGAAGTTAATGTGCGATGAGGGGAGGAAAACTTTTGCCAGTTTACTTGGGAAGACGGGAATTGAAATGAAGATGCGGTCTGCTGGAAACTTCGATAACAATTTGCTGAGTGGGATGATGCTCCGTTTAGTTGGTGATTTCGACCTGACGATGACTTGATTGAAATTGTCTGTTGGGTAAAATTTACTGATATGGTTTAGAGAAGAAGTTGAAGAAGAATCTTTTGATGTCGAAATGAAACTAAATTCTTATAGTTAATCAGTACAGCAACTGTCCGCTAACTGAGTGCTTGTTAACTGTGGCTCGTGGAGGAGTGAAAAAATGTTCATTTGTACGAAATTGAGTCGTAATCCTATACAAACTGAGTCAAATATTTTGCACAATGTGGTGCACATTATGCTACATCGCACTAACGTATAATGCAAACATAATCTATAATTAAACATAATTTAATTTTTGTATTACACAATTAAATATGTCAACCGAAACATCATCGAAAGCCCCCTCGAAATTTATTTACATTTGAAATGTCAACCCAGATACCTAGCAGCATCCGCTAAATGAGCTGTGCACTTAAAGGGTGGAGCGGTCAAAAATTGGTCAAATATGATTAAGTGCACACTGATTAGTTTATTATATTAATGATCAATCTTTATTTCTTTTTATAGTTCATCGTCTACAAAACACAGGAAAACTATTTATTAGGCTTCCGATTTTCTGAATGCGAATTTTTGGGCTTAACGTTTCACACCTTCCATCAAGTTTTATACCGCTGTTATATCCACCTTATTTGATGAAGGTAAAGCAGAAGTCGTATGCCAAAAATAAACCCAAATGAGCAGGAGGTAGTTTCTCTCCCATGTAGGGGATTTGGGAGTGTGAATAGAGACAGCTTGTTAGAACCATTTAAGCTACCAGTAGTATATGAGCACGATCAAGCGCACATTCTTTTGCCAGTCAAGGTGGTGGATTCGTTCCTGCCTTGACCTACTCCGCATGGGGATGCTTGGCAAAAGATTGTGTGCTTGTTTCGAAATACTACCTCACAATGCCCTCCGCTCAATTTAAAAAACTACTTCTATTCAATTTACACAGTCTGCCGTGTGCTAACGGAACTATCAATACTTTCTCTTAACAACTTTGTTCTAGCAAAAAAAGTGCTGTCTACTCCTAGAGCCTCAAGGTGATGAGAAATTATTTCCTTCTCAAACAACATCATTAGTTTTTGCTGCTTAAACTTATCTTGGACGTTTCCTTTTCCGGTAGCCGTATCAAATTCTTGATCTGGGAGGTGCTTGAAATAGCCTTGACGTATTTTCATTGTCCATTTCGACGCAATCAAACTTGGTCAACAAACTTAAGAAAAACATACGCGCTCTTTACACTGTTGTGTGGGACTTTCCTAATTTGTTTCCGATATATCTGATGGAAAAGTTGGGATTACGTTTGATAATGCTGGCCACTATTTTTCCGGTCGCTGTGGCATCCTGGTTTCGGTTTTATACAGATCCCGGCTTCATGGCAGTTATGAGACGTTCTTCGAACACTTTTATAATATTCGTCATAGTTTATTTGGCGATATTAAGTTATTTCACCAAGTCGGCGTGGGAATAATTTGAATTTTGCCTATGCGCGTGCCAAATTTTGATACTTACTTCGACGTTATTTTGACAACTGAATAGAAAATGGCAAAAACAAAATAGAGTCAACATTTCGTACGGATACACCTACAAAATGAGGGGTGTTCAAGTTTCTTAAACGCACGATTAAAAAAACTACATCATATTTCGATAGACCAAATTTTGAGCGTTGCACCCTTTAGCCCAGTTAGCGAACGGTTGAGGTTGAGTAAAATTCGAAGATGAGTTTGAGTAAAATTCTCTACATTTCCGGTACATTTACCTAAATTTTTTCACCTCCTCATCGTTTTCTTTTCGTCTTTCTTCTCTGGTTTGGTCTTTCGAAGTTTGCGCTTCATCATGGCACACTAAATTTCTTTCGGACGGAGGTCGGGACAGTTTGACGGGTAACTCGCAAAACTAGGTTCTACCACCAATGCATTTTTGAGGCCATAACCTGTTCATGTTTTTCCGTACCGAAATTCACAGAAGTAGCCGCCCAACACTTCTCACGGTTTTAAAAAAAGACATGTTCACCGTCTTCACCTCAGACAGACTGAGCATTGAACATGCATATAGCGAAACACAACGGACAACTTAACCAAACACCCAGTGGAACAGCGAAAAATTCCACAGGCTGGAGCGGGTATCGAATCCTCACATCATGGAAATCGCCTGATCGACGGGCAACAGACACATAAGCCTAGCACACTTGTTGCCATTCAGTTGAGATAACACAAAAATGAGTTGCTAAGTTATAATCAAGTTACAAGAATTAATTATGGCCGCATTGTGCTACTTGGGACATTAGGGTCTTTATTTTTCTAGATTTCAACCCTCGCTAGAATAATGAATTTTCAACCCAGACACAATTTTTAACATTGGCCACCGCGAATCTGCTACAAAGGAAAGTAGGTTTTGATTTCGATGTGTAAACAGTATGTCATTTGTCGTCTTTTTAAATTATCATTTTAGTTCTAGCTCATGCTGCAGAGATGGCGCACAGTCTATCTTTGCCAAATAAAGCTCTAGAGAGTTGCCGTCTCGGGAAAAGTTTCTCATTATGCTATTTGTCGTCTTTTGCAATTATCAGATAAGTTCCAGATCTAGCCGCAGAGATGGCGCTGCAGTCTATCTTTTCAAAATAAAGCGGTTGAGTGATTTTTTGACATTATCATATGAGCTCCATATATTGCCGGAAATCTTTGCAAAATGAAGCTCTTGAGAGATGCCATCTTCGGCAAAGTTTCTCATTGTGACATTTGTCATATTTTAACGTAATAATATCGGATCTTTCAGCAGAGATACAGTTGTAGTCTATGTTTGTCATCTAAAGCTCGAGAGAGTTGCATAGCTTTTCGGTATGTAATATCTAAACTTTGTTCTACGATGCTCCGTTCTTAAGTTATAGATTTTTTTAAATTGATGATTTTGTGAGAAACCGAAAATTTCAATAGGAGTTTTCCAAGAATACTGGCAAATCTGATTTTTTTTTATCATAAACCCATATACACTACTCCTGGACAAAATTTCATGAAGATCGGAGACCCCTTAGCCCATGCCTTCACGATAATAAAAAAAAACATCTTTTATCTGCATTTTAGATACTGATAAACTTTACCATAGACGGCAACTCTATAAAGCTTCATTTAGGAAAGATCTCCATATCTGCGGCACAATTTGGAATCAATATACCGTGAAATCCCCATATTCTGCGCACCTAATGCCCTAATTTTGCACATTTCAAAACATTCCAAACTAATGTTTAGTTGAATATTCTTTGAATTTAGTTCTACATGTAAATAGATGTTGTCATCTTGTGTATGGGATAAAATATATTGACAATCTTGCAATTAACTCCAAAGTTTTGGGCAAATGCGCATAATTAGGCGCTGCGCAGCATTATGACACTTCACGATAATAATGATAAATGACGTCAAATTACATACTGAGAGAATTGCTGAGAGAACTTTGCCAAAGACGACAACTCTTTAGAGCTTCAATTGACAAAGATTGACTGCAGTGTAATCTCTACGGAAAAATGTGGCACTTAAAAGACGACACATGACGTACTGAGAAACTTTATCCAAGACGGCATAGCTCTAGAACTTCAAATAGCAAAGATAAACCGGAGCGCTTTCTTAGTGGCAAGATCTGGAATTAATATTATAATATCAAAATACGACATATGGCATACCCCTAGGCCGTGAGGTAAAGGCTGGACTCGGAAAAAATGAGACACACAAAAATGATCACCAAAAATTCCTTTTTAATCGGATACTTCTAAAATTGTCAGGGATTAAATAACAATATATAAGCTATGTTTTGGTGTTATTTATTTATTGAATTTCCTCCCCCAAGCTGAATGCTCGTACATTTCTCTTAACACTGCTCATGAGAACCTGGGCGAGCCTTTGTGCATCTTCCTTACACAATTTCTCCCAGTTTTTCTTCAAAGCTTCAGCGGTTTTGAATGTTTTTCCGCTTTTCTTCAACTTCTACTTCATTATCGCCCAAAACTTTTCGATCGGACGAAGTTCTGGTGTATTTGGCTGGTTCGCCTCCTTTGGGACCACATTAACGCCCTTCGACTCGTATCAATCCATTACAGGCTTGGCGCTATGGGACGAAGCGAGATTCGGCCAGAACAGCGTGGTACCACGGTGAGAGCGCAGGAAGGGCAGCTTGTTAGTCCGGTTTGGCGCCTTCCTGACCTTCAAAACACGTACCCTAGCCCGCTTCATGGTCTGCAGGACAAACCACTTCGACGAATTGACCTTTTTGGCCATGTCTCGGGTGGAAAGGTTCGGGTTATTCTTAAAGGACTGCCTTATCTTCCGCCGTATTCCGTTTTCGGGTTTTGACCGCCTCCAGCGCGTTGTCTCCTGGAACTTCTTAACAACGCGGGACACGGTGGAATGGTGGATTCCAAGCCTTTTGCCGATCCATCTGTGCGACTGACCAGGATTATCGATCACCGCGCCCAAGATTTGCTGGCGCAGCACTTCTTGTTTCAAATGCATCTTGAAAACTACTTGACAGATCACAATTTTGCACACATAGACATAATTGTTTAAACTAGTACTACCAAACATTTCATAATTTTTTACCCACGCGTTAAAAAGTTACAACAAAACAAAGTGTCGCATTTTTTCCGAGTCCAATCTTTAGGTATCAGGGCTGGTCTGGTTTTTTACCATTTTGGAAAGAAACACACTCGTGTTGCCAGATCAGTGGGAATGCAGCCCAAAAGTGCTTCTGAAGTTTCTCCAATAGTTCTTATCAATGAACATTATAATTTGAAGTTGGTGATCAATGGCCAAGTACAGTATTTGTAAATAGTTGAAATGTTGCATTTGATCATATTGACTCAGTTGAAAAAGCTGAGATAGTTTACTATCACAAATCAGAACGCTTTTAGAAGGCATTACCACATAAGGGAGCTGTTCCATTATACATCTCATGATCCACTATTCATACTGACCGGAAATTAAGGTTCGATGTATGAATAAATCGGTTCCTTCTGTAATTCAGTTTGCTTAGTTTCAACAACAATTAAAAATAAATAAAATTAACAAGAAATAAAAAGAAGGGAATCAGATGGTATGCGTCAACCTTGTGTTTTAGAGAAGCACGAATCGAAGGGTGATGAAAATGGGAATAGTAACCCTAGATACTATACTTGTATCCAGGTCTTTTATGATGAGGTGTTTCTCGCAACGAAGTTTTGAAACAAAAAGCCAGTTTTAGAATACGCATCGGTAATGGACGATGTGACCGAATTGAATTATCTGAAGATCCTAGAAATCAGCATTCGTTGAGGCAGACCAATATGAAGATAACAACCAACACAAAGGCATGGGAACAAAACATCGGTGAGAACGTTCAAGAACTAGACATCTATTAACATGTTCTCGCCTGAGGACATATTGATTCAGAATACCTGAACAAGCTTGTCGCAAGTATGCCCACTGAAGAGGTTACGAAATGCCCACTTGAACTTGTTTACGTAACACTGACTGAGTAATTAAATAACATACAGAGAGACGCAACTTCTCTCTCAGGAGTTGCATCAGTAAACCATAAAAATTATACTGTTGGGAAAACTGAGAATGTAACATTAGTCATTACTTAAACTGGTAGAAATCAAATATCTCAACGAAATTATGACAACTTATTTCTGATTCGAGAAAACTGCTCAAACGACTTTCACAGCTCATAAATGATTAACTAAACTACAAAAGACTGAAGTAAACTCACTAACAAACTAAATAACAAAAAGACGAAACGACACCATACAAAACAGTGGACATGAACATGACTAAAAAAAAGGGAAGCAAAATTGAAAATGTAACACCTTTTGATGCAGTGTCAACAGCATCTCTATGGACGACATGATCCTTGTACGGGTGGTCAAATGCTTCAAAAGGAGTTATGTTATACCATTCTAATGCACAACAAACAATACGAAAGCTTCTTACTTTTGGTTTGAAAAAAAAATGCTTCGAGAGACTCTCATAGCACATAAATGACACACTTCACGAACTGAACTATAATAGATTGAAAATATTACGAAATGCCGTATTAAACTTACAAACGTAACACTGACTAACAAAAAGACAATTGAAAAACACAGCGCAACAGCGTCTTCTTGAGCGACATGTTTCGTGTACGGCTGGCAAAATAATTCAAAAGGATTTACGCAACAATATCATCAAAGGCCTGGCGTAGAAGTTTCTAGTCCCGCCAGTGAACCTTCATAGAAAAAACAAATTTTCAAAATATGACATATGGCATACTGAGAAATTTTGCCGAAGATGACATCTCTCTAGAGCTTCATATGACAAAGATAGGCTGCAACGCTATCTCTGCGGTACAATCTGGAAAAAATGTGATAATATCAACTGACTAGATTTCACATGCTCAACAACTTTACCGGAGACGGCAATCCTCTAATGCTTCAATTGACATTTGAGCGCCATCTGTGAGGCAAAATTAGGAGCTAATCTGATAATGTGAAATGACTACATTTTATATTCCAAACAATGCTGCCGAAGATGGCAACTCTCTAGAGCCTAATTTCAGCAAATATGGACTGAAGCGCCATTTTTGCAGTACGATTTGGAACTAATATGATAATATCAAAAGAAGATTCGTCATGCCCTGAGAAACTAAGCTGAAGACGCCAATTCTCTACAATGAGTTTGGAATGTTTTGTTTGCATTTATGTTAACACAGCCAAACTAAAAACTTTCTTCCCTTTGAAGCAGGTTCCCGGGGACAATGAAACCGGAACCAGTTTTTTTTATTCCAAAAGTATTTTAATCCAAAAATTGAAAATTCCGCAAAATTTTTTGAAAAACTGGAATTTCAGCCCGATTGGTTTGAAAATAAAAAAATAGCTTTCATTGAAGCTGCGCCATTGGTCAAAACTGACCCCAATATTTTAGGAAGGTTGTCAAAAAAACACCGCATGGCAGCACTCAGGTCCGTAAATCTTATCGTTGATGATGCCTTTGATCATGGATGGTTCATTTTGTTTGCCACAAGTGCATATGACCTGAAGAATTATGTGCTTCGCAGCGAATTTCAACAGCTTTTTTTATTTGGAAAACCATCCACAGCTAATTTATCCTGTGAAGACCCGTTGAGGTTTTCCTCGGTAATTAAACCTGAATTGAAGAAATTATTCTTATTCGCTAAAGCTCCAACAAAATGCGGGGTATTACGTTTCCTCACGAGCAGTGATGTCCATATCCTCAATGTGGTAAAGCGAGATTTTAATTTTCCCACTCTCTCTTCCTACCTCAACGAGAGCTCTTCTCTCTTGTTTGAGAAGAAGAGCTCTCAAATTCACAGAAGCGAATGCAGATAAATTCCCTGACGCGTGCGCCTCAGTGAGTTTTCTGCTAATATACAGCAGTGATTGCAAATTCGCTTCGACACTACCTAACACAGGAAGAAAGAAGATTTTTTTCTTTCCGCTACCTTTTTCCGGACATTTTCTACAACTCCGACAACTTTCTCACTTTCAATCGCACCAGCGAATCACAGAAAGAGCACTGGCGCGTCTTCGCGTCAAAAATTCAGCCTCTTGAAATGTTCGTCTTGACTAGAAAACAAACATACTTAAATTAGAAGACCGTACGTTGACGTTAAGTGCTCCCCCAACGGACCTAAAGAAATGGTAGTACGGGTGACTACCCACACGGTGGCAAGCACGCTACTGTAGAGTACGGTCTTGCAGGTCGACCAAGATCAGTGTCGTCAGTTTGATAACATTTTATTTTTTGTTTTTTTTTTTTATTATCAATGTTGTTTGATACTATATCATCAGTACACCAGATTTTAGGTATGATAATATAGTGTCCCAAACAACATTGATAATAAAAAAAAAAATTATCAACCTGGCGCCAGGTTCTAGTCAAGACGAACATTTCAAGAGGTGGAATTCTTGACATGGCAATTTTTTTCAAAATAAGGGATGGCCTAGTGTACGCGGCAGTGATCGCAAGCGAGAGCATGTGGGTGAAGACAGATGAGAGCACTTGAGAGCGATCGTTAAAGGGAGAGAGTGATTCACTCACTCAAAGCAATCCCATCACTGGCTCACACTTTCACTCTGTCTATAAATCACCGAATAAAAGAGCACTTTGCTATATCTGCGGTGGGTTATTGGTGTATCCTCTGTGAAGGTACAAATCTCACGTGCCAGCGTAACATTAGTGCGAAATGCCATCTCTGCGCACGAGTCTCTCCGATACTATAGGCCTTCTTTTTGCATCCAAATTGCACGGCAAGATTCTTCTACAGAACATTGGGTCACCTACAGAACTAGTTTAGAGTATGCAGCTCTCGGTATCCGGCAGGAACAGTACTCGGTTTTCCGACAAATCCAATTACCAAGAAGACCCTCTGGTGAGAATCCAGCACAGCACTAGCATGGCTGAGGCACTGCGCATCGGAGAAATCCTGTCCCTGTCACCGACAAAGCAACAATGTAGGGAAAGGGCCTATATATCGTTACTAAAGCCCATTGGTTCCGAGGACCAACGTTACTTTAAGAACCGGAAGAAAACTTGCCGACAAGAACTGCACTGAGACCAGCTGCGGTATCCCAATTCCCGTCCCAATTGTCGAGTTTGACAGGCTATCGCATTGGAAAACAATACCAGTATTACTTACATTGACCGATGGCTAGAAAACTTTCGGTGGTGAAGCACTGGCCAAGACGCTGCAGCGGGTAATTGTCAAGATTTGGTAGTAGCAATGTTTACCGGAGGATTGGATGGAAGGAATAGTGTGTCCCATCTATAAAAAGAGCGACAAGCTGGATTGTGCAATTATCTGGCAATCACGCTACTGAGTGCCGCCTTCAAGTGGTTCTCCCAAATTATATGCCGCCGCCTGTTGCCAATTGCCATGGACTTCATGGGGAAATACCAAGCGGGATTCATGACAAGTGCTGCAGAAATGTCCCGAATATAACGTGCCCACACATCATTTTTTCGTCGATTTCGAATCAGCTTATGATACAATCGATTGAGACCAGCTATGGCAGATTATGCACAAATATGGATTTCCGGAAAAACTGACGTGGTTGGCCAAATCAGCGATGGATCGAGTGATGTGTCTCATCCGAGTAACAGGGACACTCTCGAGTCGCTTCGAATCTCGGAGAGGGTTACGGCAAGATGATGGATTGTCGTGTTTGTTGTTTAACATTGCATTGGAGGGTGTGATTCAAAGGGCGGGCACGATGTCCAACTATTTGGCTTCGCCGACAACGTTGATTTAGCACTCAACTTTGAGACGGTGGCGGAAACGTACATCCGACTTCATACTGAAGCTGGTACGATTGGGTTCATGATTAATGCGTTGAAAACAAAATTCATGAAGGGAAGAGGCTCACGAGAAGACAATGTTATCCAAGATTTGGTTATAAAGAAGCTTACTCAACATAAAAGCATCAATATGTGTTACTCGGGTAGCCTCTTACCACGACTTCAGATCGACGGTGAGGAAATCGAGGCGGTAGACGAATTCGTGTATCTGGGCTCATTGGTGACCGCCAATAACGACACCAGCAGAGAAATACAAAGGCGCATTATGGCTGGCAATCAAGCCTGTTTTGGACTCCGAAGGACGCTAAGATCGAACAAAGTTCGCCGAACTACATAGTTGACCATCCAAAACCACAAGACATTAATTAGACTGATAGTTTTTTCGGCTCCGAAACATGAACATTGATTGCTAGTGGAGGACCAACGCGCCCTTGGTGTCTTTGAACGGAAGGTGCTGCATACGATCTATGGTGGAGTGCAGATGGAAGACGGGACGAAGAGGAGGCGAATGAACCACGAATTGCATCAGTTGCTTGGAGAACCTGCCATCGTACACATCGCTAAAATCAGTCGACTACGATGGGCTGGGGATGTTGTAAGAATGTCGGATGACAGCCTTGTTAAAATGGTTCTCGGAAACAAACCGACGGGTACAAGAAGAAACGGTGCGCAACTAGCAAGGTAGAAGGCGACGTGCGGATTCTCCGCAGACAGCGAGGCTGGCGAGCTACAGCCATGGACCGAATACAATTGAGACAACTTCTGTGTACAGCAGAAGCCACACCGGCCTTGGTCTGATTGGTAAGGTAAGGGGATACATTCAAATCAAACACGTTACAGCAGTTGAGTGCCGGTTTATGAAGAATGATTCCAAACGAAGGTTTCATCATCGAGTGTTGAAGTTCAAGAGACCATGTCAAGTGGAACAATCGATGTTTCTCAGAAGAAATACGGCTTGGCAACCATACGCCTCCTTTCCAACAGTTCCAGGATGATGAGCTTACACTGACTTTCATAACTTAACAATCTGCGAGGGTCTTGCTAAAGAAGATGATGCTAAGCAAAGCGTATGAACCTTTGCTGAACGGCTCCAATCCTTTAAACGGAATTTTGGGAGATAAGAGCCCAAACGACGCCACAGTACTCCATAAAGAGCCATTCATAAAGCAAGTAGACTTTTCTGGGGGAGGGAGGGGTCTGACCAAAGTCTACGCTCCATACCAAATTTTTTAAAAATGTATGGAGAAAAGTCTACGATAGGGGAGGGGGGTCTGAGATTTTCAAAAATGAGTCTACGTGGTGTATGAATAGGCCCTAAAAGAACGAACCAAAGGGTAGTGTAGTATCTTCAGACATTTAACGTCTTTGAAGTTTCTTGCGAAGTTGGAGATATCATGGCGATTCGGAATAATCAAAGGGTGAACACGAAATTATTGCAACACTAAGGATAGTATTCCAGGACATGAGAAGGCGTAACATTTAGCAGTTTGGAAGCTGAAGAGCTGCAAGGAGCTATGCACCTTATAACGTATATTCAACGATCTGGGAATCCGCACCCAGGTACCAGTTATTGTGAACAAAAACGACCAAAGTGCCATCAAACAACTTGATTCCAGCTCCATTGAGCGATGTATGAAACAAGTGGAACGATCATTTTGAACGTGTAGCAATTCATTGATTTGTTTCCTGACTTATGAAATCTTGCACATTGCTTCATGGGTATGTCATTCAGGTATAGTTACTTTCTACGTCTCAGAATAATCAAGGCTAACACTTACAGTAAAAATGTCATTTGTTCATCTATTTCAAATCAGATTATGGCAAACTACGCATGAATATGGATTTTCAGATTGGTCGAGGCAACGTTGAATCAAGTGAGTCGATTGAGTTTGAAGAACACTCTTAACGACTTGTGGCTTTCGTATGCTATTTTAATACGCAACTTTGGGACGAACCCAAAACTTACAAATATATGAGAAAAATAGATTCACGATAACCCAATGTGAGCCTTCCATCGCGAGTTCCGATCGGCTGTAATGAAATGAAGGTGATAGACGAATTCATGTGTCTGGGCTCATGGGTGACCGCCGATAACGGCTCCAGCAAAGAGACACAAAGACGCTGTAAATGGCTAACTTTGACTCCGAAAGACTTTACGATCACAAACAATTTTTTCCCGCACTACATTGTTGACAAACTCTACTAGACACGGTAAAGGATTGGTAGTCCTATGTGGACTATGCTCGTGAAGAACCAACGCATCCTTGGTGTCTTTGAACGGCAGGTGATGCGAATTAACCACGAATTTAGTGAGTTGCTGAGAGAACCTCCAGTCGTCCTCATCGCAAAAATCGACGACTACGGTGAGTTGGGATGCCGGCCGGTGAACAGAGATCTCGAGAACAAACCAACTGGCACATGAAGTAGAAACGTGCAACGTACTGAATCTATCGATTAGGATCGATCCGTAAACCATTCGCAGATTGCAAGGCTGGTAAAGTGCAGTCATGGATCGGCTTTTTCCATATCTGAGATAGCACAGTTAAAGATTGTTGTTTTGACCCAATTTGATTTCATGAGACTGCTCCTAAAACGTGCACGAGTGGTACATGGTTAATTCTGGGGATTTTGTATACCAAAAGACATGCACCCATCATATTGTTCTGAACTCCGTCAGATTGAAACCTTTTGGACCATGATGAAACACAAACTTCGGAAGACCAAAGGAAAGTCGAAGGAAAAAAATATGATAAAAAAAGAGCAAAAAACATTTAAAAAAATGATTGAAGGTGTCAATTGCAAATGTCGAACATTTTACTCAAACTCATCCTAAAATTTAACCAACATTTTAAGCTGAAATAAATGTGTACATATACAAAACTACTGCAAAAATTAGGTTTCATTCCGATAACTTTAGCCGATTAACCAATCAATCTAAAGTGTTGCAATAATTATCGGCTCACCCTTTATTCCGATTTCCCAAAAACACTTAACTATTGAAAAGCGCTTTCTATTTCATTCAATCTATTTGAACCGCCCATTAACCCATCAACATCTTCCTTTCATCAAATCCAGGCAAAAAGAGTCTCATGAAGTGGAAAGGCGCCGTCCTGACGTCGGACGAGGACGAAACACCTAGTCACGGTTACTCAGCGAGCCTCGATGACGGGACCTCGCCGTCCTTTTCCGGAACCATAACCAGCGATACGCCCGAATCAAGCCTGGCTGCCACCTTCGGAACCAGCACAACCACGCCGACCACCGAGCGGGAGTTGGACTTCAACGGATGTGGCATCGACAGCGAAGGAAACAAGGTTGGGATCAATTGCTCGGGTTCGTAGGTCAATGTTTTCATGACTTTTGTTTGTGTCCAAATAGATTTTCACTGTTGAATTGAATAAGGGATGGAACAGCCGTTTGGGATTCAGCTTGCAGCAGGATCCGGAAACGAATCGCACTGTGATTAGCGCAATCTACAGCGAAAGCGTTGCTGCTAAGGATGGTAGACTGAGAGTCGGTGACCAACTTTTGATGGTTAGTTCATGATGGAATCATTTTGTAGTTTTTAGCAAACCAATGCCTGTCTATCTTAGGTCAATGACGAATCCGTGGAGGCGATGTCCACGGCACAAATTATCAACCTTCTTCGGATCATCCGTGGTTCGATATGTCTCCGGTTGATACGACGAGCAAATGAACGACACAGCATTCCTGAGGAGCAAGAACACGAACCACAGCCGGAAGACGACCTTCCTCCCCCACCAGACGATCTTACCATACCGGATGATCCCAGCGATCGCGAAGTGATCCAGGAAACTTCCGAACAGTAGTAATAGCAACCCCATCAAGTAAGATTCAAACTTTGTGCCGTCTTCAATTATATAGGATAAGTCCCGACCGTTTCCACCGCCACCCGTTCGTACCCCGTCTGACTCTCTCTCAGGATAAGACTCTCACTCTCCCTATGTCTCTGTAGTTTATAGATTTTTCGCGGAGTGTGTTGTCCAGCAAGCTTCCATCCGCGAAGATTCGAGCGATCGAAAATAGTCGAGCTAAAACTGTGCAATCATTTGGTTAACAGGAAGTTTTCTAACTTTACAGAAAAATTGAGTCGAGTTAAGAAAGTAAATTGGTGTCATGCGATACGTTGAGAATGTGATTCCGTTTTTGAATAAGACAAAAAAAAATACGGTAAAATTATCCAATCAAACTAAGTTTCCTCTAAGTCAAAACTTTAAATAGATCGCTTGCCGAAACAAATGAACTCTGCACTTACCTATTAAGCATGTTAATACACATCGGAATTCCACGAGTTCTGCAACCGAAAGGAAGTACACGAAAGCAGAATTGACAAAAAAAACCAACAGGCTGCATTTGTTGATTAGAGGAGAGAAAAATTCTACACGGTTCAAAATAGCAAACGAAGGATTCGGAAAAGTTAGTGCGATTTTACCAAACTATACCAAAAAATTAGATAAAGTAAATTGTTGTTAAATGAACGAATTGAACTTTAAAACCAACTGAAAATTTTAATAGCAAAAACATAATATTAGTCATTTATTTTCAACCGGTTTCCGAACCAATGTAGCAGTATATTTAACATTTGCGAACTAAACGGGAGATAAAGGTAAAACCATCGACCCTGTCTCTGCAATGCAAGCCAGCAAAGAGTCTAATAAACATTGAATATTTATATGAAAATTAATCCTGCCGGAAATTTCCTTCGCTCAGCAAGTGATTCTATCACAGCCGTGTTCGTTCCATTAGCCTACAAAATGTGTGTAATTTTGTTCCTTTGAATTTTCCAAATTGAGCAAAATGATGATCACCATCGTCGTCGTCGTCGTCGTCGTCAGCAGAAAATCTCCAATGAAGATGAATAATGTTGGTGGTGGGTGGAAATGCATACGCCATCAGACACCGGAATGTAGCTACGATGCGGAGGAGCGGAGCAATATCCGTGCTGCATGCGAAGCTAGGGATTTTTCCAGTCAGCAGCAACAGAAGCAACGTCGAAGACAGCATCGTGGCTTGTCTCAGGGGGGGTTGGAATATAATTAGCATATATATGGCTGCATGTGGGACGACTTAGCGCTGGTGCTGCTGCATTGTTATCAGGTTTGCGTTCATTTTCTCACAACTTTATAGGAAGATTTTCTCGGAATTTGTGGCACAGGTCGTATGAATAAGGGCGAATGACTTAAGCATGGGACTTTAAGCAAAGTCACAGGCAACTTGAACGATTTGAAAAGCATGATGAATTTCTTTTGTCTTACATTTGATTTGATTGTTTCTAATAATTACCAAAAATATCGTGTTTTTCTAAATTTCATGCATAAGCTTCGTTTTTAAATGTTCGAGAATGGTGATGACAATGACAAGTGCCAATATCAGAGAAGTGAACCGTTATTTTCGAATGCAATATATCATTATTCATCGGAATTCATTATGTGAGCATCTTCTTATTTTTTACTGCCACGTTTATATAAAGGCACTAAGGTGTGGCCCAGTTAGAATTGGAACATAGACTATTGCGCATATTTCGGATATACATTAACAAAATAGTATTCTGTTTTAACTAAAATGTTCGACTTTATGTGCCCTGGGCACTGGAAAAACCTTGTGGTAGCTTGAAAACTACCAGGTTCCAGGGCTTATCTGGATCTTTACCCAAACGGGAAAGATGCAAACCAATGTTTCCAGGGGTGATGTGGACCAGAAGTGCATTTGAACCCACTAGTAGTAGCATTTTAACTTTTAATTTGACACCTTTCCTCATTTTCATACCATATAGAATCTGTATAATTTCAATAATATTACTACTTTTTAAAGAATCGTCTATTTATTTTAATACTTTTATTATAACTGAGTTTTAATATGGGTCTGCAATTTTCTGGAAAGCATCACCACACAGATTCTACATTTGGTTTGGCCGTTTTTGGCAGAGGAGCGAATTTGTTTGTATATTTCTAGAACATAAAAAGAAACAAAATGAGCCTGGTAGGGTCACAGTGGAAGCAATCCGGAGTCTCATGGACAGTCAGGCATCTCGGCTTCTGGTTGGAACAAGACCAAGTACCCGCCCAAGAAAGACCTACGTGGACGAAGCACATGCATGCGAGTATCATCTAAGGCGGTATGTTCCCAACAAATCAAAAGTAATAACAACAGAGTGGGTAAGTAAATCAGTTAATATTTCCAAAACTACATTATGTGTACATCATACATACAAACATAACTATATATTAAAAGACCGCCTACAAATACCCATTTCCAACAGAGCAGCTTATTTTCCCGATGAGTCTAACGTCAAATACTTTGTTCCATTTGGGAATGTAGAATAAGGGAGATAGCTATTACATTGTCACACCTGTACTACATTAAATTGCGCACGTGACACGAATATCACTAACAATGTAATGACACGGATAAAGTACAAAAACACGGACTTTAACAAATACCTGAACAACAAAACGCATACACTGACTGATACTGAATCCCAAAAATTTTCAAGAAGATTATGTGAGCTGATTTCGAAAGCCCGGTGTTTATTTGGTCACCATAGACTAATCCTTCCGGCATAATCACTTGAGAATTTTCAAAAACCAACCCCGATCATTGCAATCCTGTGGGAAAAAAAAAACTAAAATGTTCGACTTTATGTGAACTTTGGAGTGAAAATACAATAAAAAAAATATTCATCTCGATTTTTAAGAGATTTGTTTACTTTTCCCGGAATACGTTTCATCAACCGGCGCACATTATTCTCATCCATCGTTTTGGCAATCTTATTCCACTTGGTTCTCAATTCATTGATGCTTTTGACGACACTGACATTCACCTTCAGCTTTCTATCGGTCTGAGCAGGGGACAGTTTGGTAGGTTGAGTTCTTTCGTTATAAACTGAATCCCGTTGGTTTCATACCACTGTAGCACTGTTTTACTGTAACAACAGCTTGCAAGATCTGGCCAAAACATGACAGGTTATTGTGGGATCTTTTGAATGGCAACATTCGCTTTTGAAAACATTCCGTTCTGTACAGCTCTGAATTAAATGTCTTATCAGTGATGAAAACCTTAGTCTTCCTACCGCAGCGAAAGATGCTTTGCCAAATCATGTATTTACGTGCAAATTTATCTGCAAACACAAATTGAATTTGGTAGGGACATCTCCCCGAGCCGTAGCACAGTAAAATGCTTGTCCCGGTAGCTGTTTGTAATCGGCCTTTACATAGGTTTCATCATCCATTAGCAGGCAGCCTTTAAATTTTGTCAACACCTGATCATACAGTTTTCTGGCACGGATTCTGGCCACATTGTTCTGTTTTTGATCCCTATTTGGTTGTCTACAGGCACGGTATGCCTTGAAGCCTTCCCGGAGACGAATCCGTTGCACTTCTGATGTTGTTATTGTTATAGGGAACACATAAGATGTCATAGTTTACAAATCCTAGTGGTCGAAATAAGAATCAAAAATGATTGTTCCAATACTAAATGGGCCACACCTTAAAATCAGATGTGATACTGGCGGGTTATGCCACCTTAGACTTTTTACTTTCAGTCTTAGGGAATCGACCAAAAGTACACTTTTCATTGTCATGGCAGCTTATGTTGTTGTTTATTTATTTGTTTCATGGAATGAATAACCAAAAAACCTGGTTTGCTAATGGTATAAGTCAATGTAATTTCAACATCTTCAAAAAGGGTGCATGTTTTGATTGGGGTAATTATCTGACTGTTCGAAAGGAAGTACATAGTCAGGGAAAAGTGTTACTTAAGACAGACGATGGCAGGCACGTTTAACGGGTGTTCCGACCAAAATTTGGCAAACAGTAAGCGAACGTCCATTAATTACGTCACGCAAAAAGTGACTTTTTATACCCCACCCCCCGCCCTCCCCCTGTCACGTTTTTTCTATGGACCTTCAAATTTTTTTTGTATGGATCGTGACGTTTGCCAGTTTGCCTTAAACTGTTTCTCGCTCACAACAGATTTTTGAGTATTTTTAAGATTCCGCTTGACGATGGCCCAATATTGTTCGATTGGGCAGAGCTCTGGCGTGTTGGGAGGGTTGTTGTTCTTGGGCACCACTTGAACGTTGTTGACAGCATACCACTCCATGGCCTTTTTTGCAGGCAAGATGCCAAATCCGGCCAAAATAGAACGTAACAATTATGTCGCTTCAAGAAAGGCAGTAGACGTTTTTGTAGGCACTCACTCAGATAAATTTCCGGGTTGACAGTTCCAGTCGCAATGTAAACGTTGCACTTCAAGTCACAGGTACATATGGCCTGCCACACCAGATATTTCTTCGCGAACTTTGACAGTTTAATGTGCTTGAAAATATCTGCCACCTTTCCCCGTCCGGCTGCCGTATAAAATTCCTGTTCAGGATTTAAAGTCTGCCTTGACGTAAGTTCACCGTCTTGTACCACGCAATCAACCTTCGTCAGCATCGTCGTGTACAACTTTCGCGATCGTGCTTTGTTTTTCGTCGCGATTTGGAGTCACCTCTCTTGTAAGTCGACAGTCCAGCTGGTTTTTTGGCTTTATCCACGGTTGAAGGCGCCAATCCAAGCTTCTTTGCGACATCTCGGAGAGTTTGGGGTTTTGCTCGAAATAGCGGCAACTCTTTTAGTCGTCGCTGTGGCCTCCGGTTATCGATTTCCCCCCGATCCAGCTTTCTTGGCTGTCGACAAACGTTCACCGAATACTTTTAATACGCTGGTAACAGTTGATTTAGCCACATTCAACAATTTTACCATGTACGTGCAAAATTTTGACGTGTTGCTTCTCTTCCTTCGATGACATTTTGATAAATGAAGTGTTAATCTCAAAACCAAAATAGAGGCATGATGCTACACGCTCACATCTTCAAAATGAGGCATGTGCAAGAATGTTTAATGCACGATGAAAGGAAATGCGTTAAGTTTAAGTCGAAAACATTTTGATCGAAACACCCTTCAATAGAAATAGGACGCTCGACGATGTATTTGATTAGTCATATACAATATCCTAGGGTCATTGTTTTCTAATTACCTCTTTGTTTGCAAAGTTCAAAGAGTTCAAACAGGGCAAATCAACCCGGCCGCGCTCTAATTCAAAGTTTGTTAGTGGTAGGAATACGTGGCGATGAGATTGAGTAGTAACATGTATTCTATGTATACTTGAACATAAATACCTAGAAAGGAAAAACAAAATAAAAATAAAACCGCTAGGTAGGAAACAGAACCCTTTTTTCTTGGTTTCAGATTAGCTCGGATTTAAAATATTTTCAAATTTAAGATGGCTACTAGATCCCATGCTTGGGAGTAGGCTGAATTTAAAATTAAGATGACATTTTAATCCAGTGTTTTTATGTTTAGTTGTTTTGTTTTACTCCTCTTAAGAGAACATATATAATATTTATATTTAAAAAGCAGCATATATTGTACAACGTTTACTACAAGTTTCAATTTAACAACAAATCAGACATTTCAGATCATTTTCTCGCAACGGCCCATGGCCTTCATGTAGTGTAGCCTGCATGTGGCGAGTCAGCCATTACCCCTCTACTATCAGCCTTGGATTGGTATGCGTTATTACTGTCCCACCCTGTGCTACAAAATGAAAGAAATATTGTTCGTTGGTATCGGAAAACGTTTTGCATCTAAATAAAGTGTCTTTAACCTGGATTATTATTAGTATGAGCTTAACAATTATTATGAGGGCTTTCTAAACTAGTAAACGCCAGGGTACCTGCAGGTAATAAAACTCCACTTTAGTCCTTTGCAAATTAGGGTAGGGTCACGTGGTCGATGGCATCGTCTGGTGTTGGAGAGCTTGAATTTATTGACAGAATAATGGTAAAGGAAGTTTATCTGGACATATTGATGCGGAAACTTCCAGCAATCGTCCAAAAACTGTAAATGGACCGAAGATACATATTCCTGCAAGATGGGGACCCAAAGCCTGACCCTAACCCAATAAAACATCTGTGGTCTGTTTTGAAAATTAAGGTTCAAGAACAACATAACAATTGTTGGAGAGATAAAAGTAAGGGATGAACTGACAGGTAAGGCACGTAAGCAAAAGCTGATAATTTTGGAGTGTGACAAAAACTTTTTCCCTCGTGGCTGCTCGATGCTCGTGGCTTGATATATACTATCCTGGTTGGAGAACAGGTTTTACTTCAGAGATTGCTATAAATCAACTGAATTTTAAGGATGGTACTGATGAAATCATGAAGGGTTTAAAGCAAAAATACTCAAAACTGTTTAACAAAGATTTTTCAGAATCAGTTCAGGTCTACGTAGGAGAGTTGTTATTAAATCACGAGCAAACAATTTTTAAAAAAGCTTATTCCGTTCCCTACAACCTCAAGGACAAATTGATACAACATCTAGAAAAACAAGAGGAGCAACACGTAATTTCATCCATAAAAGCCAGTGAGTTGGCTTCACCGGTAATAGTGGTCGTAAAGAAGGACCAAGACACTCGAAAGGTGATTGACTGTAAGGAACATTATATCAGCTCACCGGAAACAACTCAAGCTATTGAAATCTACGAAAAGCTTTAAACTGCTGGTCCCTCCAAGAGATTCGAAAAAGCGCAGTTGGCTAGATAATGAAGAAGAAGAAAAAGAAGTTTTCCGTGGTTTCGAAAATGCATCTATCGAAAGACCACAAAGTCAATTCCTGGACTCGAAAAGTTGGACGGTCCAAGCAGGCCTAATAAGATGAAACAAAGTTCTATTATGACAAGAAGCCGGACCCGTGCATGTGATGTGCAATCGAAAGAAGAAGTAGCACGAGCATACAGTAATTGAATTTTAAACTAGATAGGATTAGGTTTAGATAGATTAATCACATTATGTGAAAATTATTTAATTGCGTTCTTAAGAGGGAAGGACTGTTGTATATTCCCGGTGCGGTAAAATTGGACAAATCCATTTTCGAATAACATTCAAACCAATACGAATAAATGATCGATAGATTGTTCTTGTACTAAAGGCGGTCAAAAAAATGTAGAGATCGATTGTTACAGCAGTCTTATGACAGAATGTGCGTGTTGAGGATAAAGGGCCATTTCCTCAGCATAAGCATAATGCAAGCCTCCCTCACTTTACCATCTTGGAAGCATTGAAGACGAAATGGATACTTTCTGCGTACAACTGGGACGTGAATAAGGTCGCTTCCCTAACCGCGACATCAAAATTGTCATCCGGGACAACCACTGCGACCAGTAATTTGATCTATTGCAGTATATCCCGTATCCTTTGTTTAGTGCATGTTGAGTTACTTCATCACTATTGAGAAATGATGAAATATTCGGTGTTGTTACTGTTGTCATTGTTTGTTTTGAAGGCAATGAATCAAGTTTAATTGAAAGTGTCCGCTGTTTAAACAGTCAAAACCAGATTCATTGCAAACAACAGCCATGTTCAAACACTACACAGCACGCCGAGCTACTTTGCACCACGCTAGCGCGTGCATTATATTCGCCACTTTGACTCCGTGCCTCCAGACTTACACCCAACACGGTGGGTACAACACCAATGTCAGTGCTCGTGGTTTGGCTTTGGACACCGTGACTGATGCTTCGGCAAACACCACAGCCGAGTGTTTCCGATTGTGTCCGATTGCGGAATACACGTGTGGTTTATTTATTTTCTTTCTAACCGAGCCGTACTTGTTAAATTCATTCAACTTATGCGCCCGTCACCCAACAGCCAAGAAAACAAACCAATAAGTCAATTATCAAATTTTTAGAATCATCTGACGAGCATTGCTCTATCCGTGGCAACCAGTGTCATACTGAGTGTATGTTGAGAGCTTTCTTGTGATCGTTACCACTCGGCTCGTGTATTTTTCCAAAAATCAAACCCGGTGTCAAAAGCAATACACGAGCGTGTACACTCGTGTCGTGTCCTTTGCGTTGCGGGTTCATCTATAAGCACGACACTAAAGTGGTGGATAACAGCCACTTGGTGGTATGTTTGCAGTCCAGTTCAGCTCTCGTGCAGAACGGTCTGGTCCTTTTACCAAGGCTGCTCACAGGCTAATTTGCCTAAGAGTTATTTGCGCATACTGCACAGTTTCATGCAGTCGGTGTTCATGTTCATGATGTCCAAACACGGAAGTCAACGACAACTGTTGTTTTTCTCGACACATAATAGTGGCTTCTTCCTTCTTTAGCATTTCAAGCTAATTGCTTTCACAATTCGCTTATTACTTGCTCTCAACTTAGCGTTCTAAATGCACTTCAACAGTTATTAATCGAGAGCGTTCGATGCCAGGTACCATTGCACTATGGTCCAGATCACGAATTTACGAGGAAACATGCTTTCATCGCCTGAACTTGAAACTTTACAGCAAAGTGATGTTGTACAACATGGTTTGTATTATCAAGGCCCATTTTTTGATGTTCATAAAAATTAGGGTGGTCCTCATTTTCACGGAAATACAAAAACTAACTTTTTTATTTGCAGAAATAAACGTTTACACTCTTAAGCAAAGTTGTAGCGCAGATAATTTCATGGAATTTTTACATATAACTTTTTTTGTAGCTTAAAAATTGATCGATTTAGAGCAATTTTCCCTCATCAACTTAGAGTGTACCATAAAAAAATGTTTTTTTTTGCCCTTATTTTTTTAATTCAATTCCCACCGTTAAGTTGTATTCCGACGAGTTTTAGAACTTTTAAAGACGCGTACTTTGGTATACAAACTTTGCCACTATTCAATAAATCAATAGTTATTGAAGTTTTACTAAAACTCGTCGGAACACAACTAAACGGTGGGAATTGAATTAAAAAAGTAAGAGCAAAAAAAACATTTTTTTATGGTACACTCTAAGTTGATGAGGGAAAATTGCTCTAAATCGGTCAATTTTTAAGCTACAAAAAAAAAGTTATGTATAAAAATTCCATGAAATTATCTGCGCTACAACTTTGCTTAAGAGTGTAAACGTTTATTTCTGCAAATAAAAAAGTTAGTTTTTGTATTTCCGTGAAAATGAGGACCACTCTAATTTTTATCAACATCAAAAAATGGGCCTTGGTAATACAAACCATGTTGTACAACATCACTTTGCTGTTAAGTTTCAAGTTTAGGCGATGGGAGCATGTTTCCTCGTAAATTCGTGATCTGGACCATAGTGCATTGTTGCATTAGTATGATTGTGTGGCAAGCACAATCATACCCTATGCCTAGGGAGTCGAGAAATTTTCTTCTACAAAAAATTCCTAGACCAGACCGGGAATCGAACCCAGTCGGCTCCAGCGTGGTGTTGATTTGTAGCCACGCCTTTACTGATTGAGCTAAGGAAGGACCCTATATAAATATATTAAATCTAACTTCATGTGTTATTATTTAAATGATTGAGCTCAGCCCAACAGGGTCAACCCCCCATTGTCCTTCCTTCGATAGTATGTGTTTATCTTTCCGAATTTGGTTATTTCGAACGGCCATTTGCATAGAATGTCTTCGTCTTATTTGCAATTCCAAAACTTCCAACATGGGAAAAAAATGACGCAAAAAAAAATCTGGTATAGCTCGTAGATAAACGTAAAAATCGCAATTAGCTTACCAAGATATTTTGATGGATTTCATGAATAGTTCAACGTTCATACGGTAGAAGTGTTACACTAACATAAGAGAATTGTCTCCAATCATTAGTATGGGAAAATCCAACAGATGACTATTTTGCAAATCGGATTTCATTGATCAGATATAACTACTCCATTTGTCCATCTTGGGTATGTATACTTATCTCTAAATACAAATCAGGTGATGTTAATTCTTCTTTCTGTAAAATTCTCGATTCTTCGATCGACACCCGCCATCAGGTTCCGTACGGTATCCACAGATACACCTGCCATGACGATTCTCTATCTGCTCTTGAAATCGTCGGTGCCATTTACTTTCTTCTTCGTTTCGAAGAGTATTCGCTTAACTAGAGCCCAGAAATTCTCTATTTGGGCGAAGTTCTGGACAGTTTGGTGGATTGGCTATTTTGGCACGTATTTGACCTATTGTACGTTATACCATTCCAGGATGAATTTCACAAAGTGACAAGAGGTTATATCAGGCCAAACAGAGCTGGAGAGTCGTGGCTTCTGATAAATGAATTAATTGATACACATTCTTTCTCATACACCTTACTGATAGTGCCGGTAGAGACGAAACTTTTAGATTTTCACAACTTTTTGCTGTGAAATTTTGTTTGTTATCACGGTTATCACGGTTTTCTACTTGTACGCGTTCAGTCCTTGCTTCTGCTTTTTGTGCGTATGATTTTGACTGCCCAACGTTGCGAGCCACATTTTGCACAGTTCTGAGATTTTTCTATAATAAATAATGGCTACCACCTTCTTGTCCATTTGTCGCGAGCATAATTTCCGATTTGTTCCACTTCCAACCTTCTGATCCACAGTCAAGTGCTGGTCAAATGAATTGCAAACATACAACATGGTATTTTTCGGTAGTTTTAGTTTCTTGGCAAGATCGCGTACCGATAAATTTGGATTTTGCTGCCGTTCGTACAAAATGCGTTTGCACACTTCCACTTTTATCGACGCCATTTTACTGAATGTAGCAAAAATGTAAACATGTTGTACCAAGAAATAAAGTGGAGACTTCAGCTTTTATATAAAAGAAACGTTTCGGTGATCTGTGAAATAATTCAAAATCTACACTAAAAGAAAAATGTCCAAAATTTAACGTGGACAGGCCTTACTATCCCCTTAGACAATTTTACAGAATTTAGTATTTTTTTACCGAACTTTCATCAGCTGAACGTTTGGTAATCCAATTTAACCGATTTCGATTAAATTTTACATTTTTCCAGTATTTTTTTCACAGATAACTGTTAAATTTCACCGAAATCCGGTAAGTCGGATTACCGAACGTTCAGCTGTTGAAAGTTCGGTAAAAAATTACCGAATTCGGTAAAATTTTCTAAGTGTGTACCTCAGCGACCACTTCAGGTGAAGCGGCTCATACTTGACTTGCAAAGCCACAAATTTCTAGCAATCTTAAATCATTTCTACTATTTTTCAAATTTTAGGTTAGCTGCAGTGCAGTAAAGCTTAAATAAGAAGATCGCATTTGTTTGATGCTTCTTGAACTGTGTGTTTCAAAAATTGTGAAGTGGTAATGTATGCACAGCGTCTCTCCTAAAAAAAATCTTCTGCCAAATTCATCCAACTGAAGAAAATTACTCGCTCTCACATTTGAATTCATCAACCGTTGAGTTGCGTAATCGTAATCGAATAATCCTTCTGATCCCACCCAACGACCATTCGATGGCCAAGAAGATAGAAAAGAACGCTTCCAGACCTCGCAGTAGGATAATGAATTAATCTGTTAACTCAGTTAGCAAACTTTAGCCATTCATTTCACTCTTCTGGGTTAGAGACACGTCCAGGGAAGATGGTTTGCTCATCAGATGCCTTCTTTGAGGTCAGCTCCTGACTTCATCCTTGCTTAGCTCTTCGGTATTTGTAGTCCTTGATAGCCGTTATGGTTTTCTGATGATGGCATAGTTGAGTGTGATGAAGCTGGCGATGATGTTGCTGTTGATAATTAAAAGTGGGTAAGTTAAGTGGGCGAAATCTTCACTCGGGAGATTATACTTTAGTTATGAAGTGGATGGGTGGGAATATGCCGCTGCTTCCAAAATAGATTCTTCGAAATGGATCCAGTAGAGTGATGGGGGCGATATCGTGTAAATGTAACAATAAAGTTATTCACACAGTTAGACTTCGCAGTTCTATTTGTGATAAAGTTTTTCCAACATAATAAAATTCATCATCACAGCATCAGTCTCGGAGCGTGTTCATGTGAACCAAATAGTTCACCATCAACTAAAGCAAGCGCAAGCGAGGGAGGCGAGCCGCGGCATATAACCAAGTTATATTAATGGTAGTTTATGATGCTTCCGAACTAGCAGTTGTTTGCTTTAGATGCAGCGACGAGAGTAGCATCCTCGCATCATCGCAAACAGGGCACTCACGGATGCAGGGTTGAAGCCCCAATGCAAAACTAAATTCATAGTTCTCCTAAAACGCAAACACGCCGTCGGTCGTCGCTAACATTTGCTCAAGAGGAACGGAAACCGGACGTGTCGGAAAGGAACACACACAGATGGAACTTTGCAGCCAGGTCAGGATGCATCGAACTCAGCCATTTCTATACAGAGCCACAGAAAGGGCCTATCTGGTTCGAATGATTCTCTGACATTTGATGCATTAAAAGTCTATCACATCGACATTTGTTTAATAAGAAATCTGAAAAAAAAGTCGATCAAAAGAGATAGGCCCTTCTTCTAGCTCTATCTTGGATTTGTTCCTAGTCGGCAAAGTTTCTCGGTTGGTTTATCGTTGTGTGAATGTTGAGAAGGAACGGGTGTTTTTGTTCCAAAGTAGCTGTGGCTGGCTTGCTCTGGAGTCGCTTTTCACGCGTTAATGCCTGTATACAACTTATATTTCACGTCGTGGCTTGTAATTTAGTTCCATCTCCCGTCCATCCGGGCCTTCAACGAGGGGAGTTTGTTCCAACGTCGTTTCATTGGTTGACTTCGGTAGTCAGTCATGTAGGCTACTGGTACTGAAGGCAGCGTATCTAGGGGTATTCTGGGATTTGTCATAGCAAGTGATTTATGTTCAGATGATTTCACGAGATATGTCAGATCCACAAAAGAAGACGGTGGGAGGGAAGGGTTGCTCGGTGCACAATCCAGATGCTTGGAAATTATCCTAAAAAACAAAGCCTATCTGCGTGTTCACAAAAAAGATTTCTCATGGTTCGACCTGGTTGAACAAATTCAAAATTACAGCTAATTACGTATGCATTAATTAAAACAGACGGTTTTCGGAAAGATTTGAAAAACAACTACCAAAATTGAATGCAATAAATTTTCTTACAATCTTACATTTATCAAAATTTTACAAACAACCAAACGACGGTTAACCGGAACCTTGGCCAAATCAGTATACAACAAATGAATAAAGGACGACGTTGAGATTTCTTCAGCTCCTTCTTAGCTTTTAAGCTTTTTTCTTAGCTTCGATACTACATAGACGTTCGAGTGGTCTATCTATTCCAAGGACCTTTTGGTGGCATGAACGAATGCCAGATCCAGCAAAAATATCACATTCTTTTCTGCATAGTGCTTTCGGATGAAGACGGCCAATTTCGGCGGCCCTTTGGCAGGTATCAAGTCCTGAGCAACAGTGTTTGGTTGGCCAAAGGAGACCCTTCTTAGGGAACTTGATGTGGGAGAATACTTGACCTCACTGCTCACCTCTATGATGAGGGAAGTGAATTATCCGGTCGACTGCAAGTCGTCCAAGGCCAGATATGTAGTTTTGCCTATACATTCACAAGAAAGCTTAAGGTCAGGCTAGTTTTTGCAGCAGCGACTCCAAAATGATTCCAAAATGTATAAGGAGGTGTACCTTAAAAACGTGTTCTTCCGTATATAAAAACTTTCAGGCACCTGTAAAATTTGGCCTGATTTGGCAATGCCAATACAGAGGAAAAGTATTCCAGTAGTATCGGGACAATGCAGTGTATTTCTTCAATAACGATATCAATCCAACTGCCCTTAATTCTGCCCATTTGAGAAATAAAGGGTAATTGTCAAAAATAAGTTGAAGGAGAGTAGACAGGTGACCGGGGTTGCAACAGAGATGAAGATCATGGTGCTACAAAATTACCGCTCAGGTAACATAAAAAGGATGTTAAAAATATGATGACAATACGTGTTTTGGCCAGGTAAATCGTCATCGCATTATGCCAAAAAAACACAATCGTTCCTGAGTACCCATTCGATCCAAATTGTACCCAAAAATCCCAACCCGATCAATCTGCCTCAGTGTAGCCTAATCGAAGATTACTTCGGATTTAGGGCCATTGGAGAGTCACGAAATTCAAACAGTTACAATCAAGAAATGCATTTGCAAAGGTGACATGGAGCCGAACAGCCGATTACAAACCGTTTTCAAATATTCACTTATTTTTCTTCAACAATGGACAATGTTCCTTTAATTTAAATAAACCATATATTCCTGAAGTCCAACTAGAGAAAGAAATTTCGAAATTGCAGTTGCCACCCGTTAGTATACTAGAGTCTATAAAAATCTCATAACAGTTGTCCAAAATTGTAATAAAACGCTAGTCATTCGAACTGAGAGAATTATGCAGAACACCAGTTTTGTATCTACAATCTGCATTTCTTCATGTCCTCCGCAAATTTGATCTCCTTAGGATGCTTCCGTAGTGCCTGCTTTATAATAGCCCAGTATTTGTCGATGGGCCTTTGTCCGGTGCGTTGGGGGGGGGGGGGTTATGTCCTTGGGTACAAAAATGACCCCGTTGGCTTTGTACCACTCCAGAAAAACATTTGAAGAGTGGCTAGATCGGCCAGAAGATTGTATGTCCCTCATGCTGCTTCAATGGAGAAAGCAGACGCTTCTGTAGACACGCTTTGAGGTAGATCTTCCCGTTTACAGCCCGGTAGTCACGAACAACGCACTCCGTTTGCCATATGAGCAGATCACTTGCCAAATAATGTATTGCTTGGCAAGCTTTGAAAGTTTCTGCTTCATTACTTCCTCCGGAACATGAAACTTGAGCTAGGCGGTGAAAAACAGTGCCCCGAAAGCTGCCGGAAGTCCGCCTTGACGTAAGTCTCATCATCCATGATGAAACAATGAGGCTTCATCAGCATCTGGGTTTACAGTTTCCGGACCCGTGACTTTCCTTCCGTATTTTGCCGTTAATTCCGATCTGGAAGAAGCGGAGTGCGAGGAAATGGAACTGCTGGGCCGTTCTCAAGAAACACGGAAGTTCTACCAGAAGCTCAACGCATCCCGCAAAGGCTTCGTGCCGAGAGCCAAAATCTGCAGGTATAAAGATGGGAGCCGCCTGACGGACGGACGTGAGGTGATCGAAAGGTGGTAGCAGCACTTCGATGAGCACCTGAATGACGTGGAGAATGTAGGCATGGGAGACCAAGGTAAAGGAGGAAACGACTACGTCAGTGCAGTAGAAGAAGAAAATGATCCAACTCCCACTCTGAGGGAAGTTAAGTATGCCATCCGCCAGCTTAAAATCAACAAAGCAGCTGGTAAAGATGGTATCACAGCTGAACTCATCAAGATGGGCCCAGAAAAGTTGGCCACCTGCTTGCAACGGATGATAGCCAGGATCTAAGAAACCGAACAGCTACCAAAAGAGTGGAGGGAAGGGGTTATCTGCCACATACATAAAAAAGGCGATCATTTGGCATGTGAGAACTTAAGAGCGATCACAATTCTAAATGTCGCCTATAAAGTGCTATCCCAGATCATAATCCGTCGTCTGTCACCTAAAACGAATGAGTTCGTGGGAAGTTATCTAGCCGGCTTCATTGGCGGCCGATCGACAACGGACCAGATCTTCACCATAAGGCAAATCCTCCAGAAATACCGTGAATACCAGGTCCCAACGCATCACCTGTTCATCGACTTCAAGGCAGCATACAACAGTATCGACCGCACAGAGCTATGGAAAATTATGGACGAAAACGGCTTTCCTGAGAAGCTGACCAGACTCATCAAAGCAACGATGGACGGTGTGCAAAGCTGCGTAAGGGTTTCGGGAGAACTATCCAGTTCATTCGAATCTCATCGGGGACTGCGACAATGTGACGGACTCTCATGCCTACTATTCAACATCGCCCTGGAAGGTGTAGAAGTACATGCTGGTAGGCGGAACCGAACACGACCGGATCCGCCTAGGAAGTAATGCCACGATAGCCGGGTATACCTTCGAGGTGGTGGAGGAATTTGTCTACCTCGGATCCTTACTGACGGCTGAAAACAATACGAGTCGTGAAATTCGAAGGCGCATCATCAGTGGAAGTCTTGCCTACTACGAGCTCCAGAAGAAACTGCGGTCTAAAAAGATTCACCCTCGAACCAAATGCACCATGTACAAAACGCTAATAATACCGGTGGTCCTCTACGGACACGAGACATGGACCATGCTCCAGGAGGACCTGCAAGCACTCGATCTTCGGCGGTCTGCAGGAGAACGGTGTGTGGAGGCGAAGGATGAACCACTATCTCGCTGCACTCTACGATGAACCCAGCATCCAGAAGGTGGCCAAAGCCGGAAGGATACGGTGGGCAGGGCATGTTGCAAGAACGCCGGACAACAACCCTGCAAAGTTGGTGTTCGCTACTGATCCGGTGGTCACAAGAAGGTGTGGAGCACAGAGAGCACGATGGGCGGACCAGGTGGAGCGTGATCTGGCGAGCATTGGGCCTGACCGAGGTTGGAGGGCGGCAGCCGCAAACCAAGTATTGTGGCGTACTATTGTACATTATGTCTTAACCTAAATGTGATGTTGAACAAATAAATGTATGTATGTTTGTATGTAACATCGACCACCTATAATCAAATGATAAAAACCTTGCTTAAAAACGTAACCAGAAAAATGTACGTTTGCTTTGTAAAATGCGTTGATGCTCATTTATGTAAACAGGTTCATTTTCAATATGAATTTCGAGACGTCAGATATGAAATTCAACAAACCACAATGAATATCATTTACCAGTCGGGATCCGAAAAGATGCTAGGAGTTGTAGCCCAGTCCACCAGAGAGTATTCTTGCTCAACATTGCTGGCATCTACGGGAACGTCCATTAACTATGTCACGCAAAAAGTGACTTTTTATACACCCCTCCCCCCTCCCCGCCCTTGTCACGGACCTTCAAATTTTGTTGTATGGACCTTCAAATTTTGTTGTATGGATTGTTCCGTTTCCCCCCCCCCTTTTTTCGTGACAAAATTAATACCTTACCTATCCTTCTGGGACGATGCGGACGGCCCAGGTTGCTCCGTGTTCGGAACAGGATTCCAAATCGCTAAATATTGGAGAAATCATCAATAGAGATGATATTAAGATTTCGTCTAATGAGATTCATACTTACCGATTGATAATCAAAACAACAGTGACAGCAGATTTTGACCGGTACTCAGAGCCGACTTCATTCAATCCAGAAAACAAAATTCATTTAGCATAGAAGTGACAGAGGTGTACTGCATTCCGGAAAGGTTAACATTACCCGTACACTGGGATAAATTGATTTTCAGAACTCATGTATATTTTTTGAAAATCCAAGGCACTGATCCTAACATTATTAATTTCAAATTACGTCCTGTAAAATCTAATAATTTCTAAATGTAAATGGTGGAATCACGCCTTTTCTTCAAACGGAGCTCAAACTGACTCCACCCATGAAGTTGGCTCTTTTTCTATGCAGAACACTCGGTTATCCAGCCAGCAGCGAGAGCAACACGGTTTGTTTTCCCGTATTCCTGAATTCGAAAGCGATTTACATCTCATTACACTTTCAAACTGTAAACTGACAGTTTAGCAGCGCACTCAACCGATGGTGCACGGCACTCGGAAGTGCACCCACGAGCCAGATCCACACGGAGGAGTTTTGATTAAAAGCTCCCACCACCCAGAACCGGAGGCGAGGTTGTATTCCAGTCCATCCGGATGAATTTATTGTTCTGCATTTGATTTGTTCTCCTAATAAATATTTTGGGCAATGCTGTAGGGCTGCGAATTTTTGATTAAAATCCATGCGGACGAGGGATGATGAAAATTGTTTTTACCTCCGAACGTGCTTGTCATATGGTATCAAAGTTGCGGCGCACTCTGGCTGATGTTTGCAGTAAGTCGTAAAATTAATTTTCATTCGAAAAATGCAGAACTCGTGCATTTTCAACGGTAATCAATTCGACTCATCATCACTATCTGTGAAGTTATCGTCGTTTCTAACTGTAATTGAATGCCTTTCGAGTGAAAGGCAATCTAGTTCACGGATGTTGTGTTTGGAATGCAGCATTCGCTTGGATGAATGGAAATTTTCAATCAAAAGTTCCTCGATTTTCCTTGGAAAGAAAGCGGCAGGATTTATGAAAGGTCAGTCATAACAAATATGCCTCGAGACCGGAGCGGATTTACTACAACTGGAACAATTTTATTTTGTTTTCGCCATTCGATCTTCAACGTCCATTTTGCTCGTTTTGAATTTTCCGCTGGTGCCTGCCTGGACCACGGTATGTGGCGTAGGTTGAACATCCGGCTCCGTGCAGTTGAATGTGGAAAGCACACATAGCACAACAATTTTCCCTTCGGCGAAATGAGATTTGGTTGTGATTCATGCTTCCCGGTGGTGATTTTGGACAGAGAAAGAGAGATACAGGGTGCGGCAAAAAATAATGCGAAAATTTATTCTATTTCTTTCAAATCCCATTTTCAAATAATTCAAGCAATAATATCAACATTTTCGAGTGCAGTTATCTCTATAAAGTCCTTTTAAACAAAATCATTCAATGTGTCCTCCATTTTTATTGAAAACATCCTCGAGCCGACGCCGGAAGCCAGAGCATGCCTTTCGGAAGTAGTCCCCCAAAATTGACTGCCATGTGCGTGTTATGGTTGACTTCAGGGTTTTCACACTAGAGTGTGATGTTTTTCAAGCTCGTGCTTCAACATATGCCCAAATCGAATAATCCAACGGATTAAGATCTGGACTGCTAGGGGGCCACAAATCCTGCGGCCAAAACTTCATGTTATCGGTCAACCATTGTTGGGTTCGATTGGACGTGTGACACGGCGCTCCATCCTGCTGTAGGACAACGTTTTGGTCCTCGGAGAAGTTGGCCTTCACCCAGGGAAGCACTTGGTCCTTTTAAATACCGATATACACTTCGATATTGATTTCAACTCCAGCATCAATGAAAACAGGCAGCATTTTCAAAACCGTTGGAGGCCACCAAGCCAAACATCATGACACCAACCGGATGTTTGGTTTGAAATTTGAATTTCACTTTTTCCGGAACGTTCTCCATTTTCTGCGGTGAAAAGAACCGGTCCGTGCGGCTGTTGGCCACAGCATCGATGCTGAAAAGCTTTTCGTCGAAGAACAGGATTGTCATTTTTTCCATCTTCAGCAATCTCTTGGGACGAGTCACTCGTTCTCCGAAATATTGGCATCCTTTGCACGTTTTCTTAAGGAACGCACCGGGTTGCGAGTAATTTTTGTGCATACCGATTTGATCACGTTCGGCGTGCGTGCAAAGCGCGGACGTCCGCCTACCGGCTTCCGCTGCTTAGGATCATCCTGCAGGGACTTTTTTATGCGATAAACTGTTGCCAAATGACACCATACCACCTTGGCAAACTCTTTCGGCTTCTTCTGGGTGAGCAGCAAACCGGTGATCACTTCTTTCGCGAACATTTTGACGCATTTGCAATAAAACAAATAAAATGTTTGGATGCAGCACTTGAGAGTAAACATAAACAAATGCACTTTCAACTGAAATTAGTCATCAGCTACACGAATTAACCCAATGCTCAAGTTTGAACATTTTCGCATTATTTTCTGCCGCACCCTGTATTTAGAGGATGTGGTTCACCATTGCCCATTTAGAGATTACCGAAATAGGCTGAGATGAAGGTTTTGGCATTGCTTGGCGTGCAAGGCGTTTCTTGGAAACACTGATGGATGCTGCTGGATGTGTACACAAATATGATCAAAAGCCGGTGAATACTTTGAAGTTTTTTTTTTTGTTTTTCGCAGTCGAATGTTCACCCTAAACCACTCTAAACTGAAAGGCTTAGCCAAAATATGCAAAGCTTGGATTATTTGAAGCATTGTCTTTCGGTGCACACTGGGGCTGTCTTGCTCAAATATGGAATGAAATGACAACTTTATTTTAAAAATCAGAATCACATTGTGGTTTCTTGATAAAATTTGCAGACGCTTTTGAAACGAGCGACTCCTGCCTATCTAAACCTCAGAGCATTTTTGTTCAATGCGATGATGCTGATGCAAAACCATCACACGGTCACGTCACTCGTGGTCGTCTACTAATAAGATTAACATCAATCATTAAATTCAGCCTGCTGTGCGCCTCCCCGTAGATAATGAACACCATTTTTCGAAGCTGCTGGCCCGTAGATCCGAGCCCTAACGAGTGGAGCAATCTGCCGGGTCTCGAGCGGATAGCCCAGATAACAGCCAGCCTCTCCATCGTGTGTTGAATCGTAAATTGATGGTCGTAAAAAAATCGAGTCAAACATCGCCGCTGCCGATCAGCCGCAAATATAAAAGATTTAGCCGACGCTTTTCTCGTTGTTGTGGAAATTTTTTACGACCTTTGCATTTCTCCTCTCTCCCAAAGTCATTCCGGTTGATCCTTTTTTGCCCGCACTGTCATGCAAGGTATATCACTCTCCTCGGTTTAAGGTGGAAATCGGTCGAATGATAATTCTACGGATGGGAAAAGTGGTTACTTCCCCCCCGAATCCTTTCGAGATTTGTCCCCTCTCATGGGTGCTCGTTTTGATTTGAACCGGGTAAACGGGGCTTCCGAACGGGAAGGGTTTTTTTCTTCTTGCGTTTTGCCGAAGGAAACATGTTCCACAGAGATGGGTAGATAAATTATTTACTCATCGAGCAGACCATGAACAACGCATAAAGGATAACGTTTTATAGATCCTTTCCGGCTTTCGGGTTTTCAGCTTTGGAAAATTCGAAAAGGGTTTTATGCACACAAGAAACAGGAAAGCTGTGTGATGTGGGGCGTTTTTTTTTATACATTTTCGGTTTAGCCGCAGGGGTTTGGGAAATTTATTGATTTATCAAAACATTAGGAACGGAATGTTTTCGTATGATTATGGTTGATAGATATTCAATTGTTGACTCAGGAGGAAGACCCAGGAAACAGATGTCCCGGATGCACGTCTACAGTTATTAATTGAGAGTTTCCTATGCTAAAGGAAAACGTCCATGCTATGAAATATCAGATCTAAGAGGGCGGATCAATAAGTGCGTTATTTTTTTTTATTAAAACACAATTTTTCGGCTAAAACATTTTGTTGGAGCAGGTTCGTGATTTCCGGTGAATTTTTTCTGGGAAATTAATCGGGTATTGGCTGTTAAGTAATTCTACATTATCGCTTCTTGGCCATTAAATTTTGTTTCAGGGAGCGATTCGAATGTTTACTGGCACAAAAAGACTTCAATGGACACGTATGGAGACAGCTGGGTTGCCTTTCACGTACCTCAACACCTTTCTCCTCAGCTCTTGGTCCCTAGTGCCACTTTTATGATCGATGCGCTGCGCTCTATCCACACTCAGAGTATCTTTGTAATTTTTGATTACAAGACACACCGTTGACTTAAGGAATTTTATCACTTTTGCTATTTTTAAGGCAGATCACGAAGGATTATCTAGATGTTTGTGCACAATTACCTTTTTTTTTCTCAAATTCCATGATCCGTTATTTCGAAATGGGTCGATCAATCGAGTAAAAGTTTTCTCCAATTTCTTTGTCAATAAAACATCAACAAATGCCTGTCAAACGTTTTTTGCTCTAACCAACACGGACGCGGTGGTGTATTTAACCGTGCGTCCAGATTTACTTTGAATCGAGCTTTATCACTGTACCACCGAGCATAACGACAGCCCTGACAGCGAAAGATTTTCCGATTAAGCCTCATTCTAGCAAGTGTCTCTAGTTGCCTAAAGAGGGTAAAGAAAAGCTTGTGTAAGTTATTGGATAACTAATTAATTTGACCAACCACGTCAGTTTTTCCGGAAATCCATATTCGTGCATAATCTGCCATAGCTGGTCTCGATCAATTGTATCATAAGCTGATTTGAAATCGATGATTAGATGACGTGTGTGCACGTTATATTTGCAACATTTCTGCAGCACTTACCGAATCGCGAAAATCTGGTCTGTAGTAGCGCGAGCAGCCATGAATCTCGCTTGATGCTGCCCCACTAACTCCTTTGCAATTGATGACAGGCAGCGGCATAAAATTTGGGAGAGCAACTTGTAGGCGGCGCTCAGTAGCGTGGTCGCACGATAATTGTAGCAATCCAGCTTGTCGCCCTTTTATAGATTAGACACACTATTCCTTCTACATAGTCCTACGGTATACATTCCTCATCCCAAATCTTGGTAATTCTTAGTGCAGCGCCCTAGCCAGTGCTTCACCACCGTATTTTAATAGCTCGTTTGGGAGTTGGTCAACGCCAGCAGCTTTGTTGTTTTTCAACTGACCAATTTCCTCCTCAACTTCCTGAAGAGTTGGGGTCGGGATGCTGTCATCTTCTGCGCGTATTCCTAGATTTATTACCGTGCCACTTTCGTTCGCCGCTCAGGTGCTCGTCAAAGTACTGCTTCCACCTTTCAATCACCTCACACTCTCCTGTGAGAATATTGCCTTCCAGGTCTCTGCACACATCGGCTTGTGGTGCGTAGCCCTTGCGCGAGCGGTTCAACTTCTCGTAGAATTTGCGTTTGTCGTTAGCACGGTATAATGCTTCCATTGCTTCGTGGTCTCGAACTTCCCTCTACCCTTCCACATTCGCTCTCGTACGGTTTCGTAGCATTCTCGTCCGCGCTGCATTCTTCCCTCTACTAACTGCTTGCATTCACCATCAAACCAGTCATTTGTTCGATTCGGTGCAGATCAACCTAGTATCACCATAGACTAACTCTAAGACTAAGACTAAGACTAAGACTAAGACTAACTCTATGGGACCTACAAATACGATTTATTTCTTGGCACAGTCAGTACTAGCACATCGGTCTCAAGCTCAATAATGCGCCCCTAATAATTAACTCATACGAACACACTCTCGAATATTCTGTCAAAATAACACAGCAAATCAAAACATAGGCGCGAATATGTATAGCAATGTGCTGGCTTCAAGGTGTACTTCGGACAAAGGTGCTCTACAACAGTGAACCAATTTTAAATCGCTAGTTGCATATTGATTGTTGGTATCACTATTGCTGTGCTACCAATGACGGTTCGATTATCTCTCCAGCCATCCTCAAGAGTAGCTACGCCAAGCTGCTTTTCCGTTGGTATGGCTGCTTCTAGCTGTTACGTGTATTCCTGGGCAACTCCGGAGTAGCTCAAAGATAGGTCGTGGGATCGTAGTATGCGGTGCTCGAAGCAAGAATTAAAAAAATTTTGTCTTGTCATTTAGTCTCGTATTATTTTTAATCTATATAGGGTATATGTCCCTTGACTCAGCCTAGTATGCAACAATCGATTACATTTTTTATCATAACTCATAAAGTTTTTCAGCTGGAAGGAAAATTTAACAAGCTATACATTTGCTAAGATATGTTCAATAATCCATCTGCTAGTATTCATCACGAAAAGTGACACAACGCATTTTATAAAGTCAGAAACTTTCAAGGGATATGGATGTTATGTCGGTCTGTAGGCATCAAATTGGGTCTATTCATGGATGCAAATTCGTCTCATTCGATAGATTTGTTATTGAATGTTGGTTATGAACGCTTTTTGCCAATGTTCTGATTCAAGGCGTTCCCAGCTGCTTTCGCTCTACCCAGAAAACAATTTTACTAACAATCAAACTTTACTTAAACTGCTAAGAAACACTTAAATGGGTTTAACATATGATTTAGCGGTCATTTGGCAATCAAAACATTGTAATTCGCTCTACACAGATTTTGTTCCTTTAGTTAGTGTTAAGATGAGCCATATGAAATACATTCAACTAAAACTCAGACATTTGTATTGTAAATGTTACCAATAACAACATTTTTACTACGCTTTCCATAAGACAGGCCATTATTGGGAACCTAGAAAAAAACATGTCCCTAACATTGGGTCTATGGTTTTCATGTTAAATCATTGTTATTTTACCTATGTGACCTGTTAGTTTAGAACATGTGACTATTTTCTGTACATCTTGGCTGCATTATTCGGTTTATAGGCTCAATTTCGGCAAATTTAGATCAATCGAAGAGCGTGTAGATAATCTGTTCAGCTTAACCAGTAAAGTTATGGTGTCCGAAAAGTTAAGGAAATCGAAAATTACGTGAAAGTGAGCAATTATAAATTCATTAATTATGTCTCAATTGCTTTGAAATAGATCGGTCATTCTCATAGCAACATGATTTTGTTGATTATCGCCGAAATAATGACATATTTGGTACATAGGCCGAATCAAGGAGCTAGGCTAACATTACATCCCGTTACCCTATATAAAAATGGATTTCTGTCTGTCTG
>JASCZW010004109.1:0-104259 GCA_034211315.2 Aedes japonicus | reverse complement strand
GTTGGCAACACGGACCAGCGACCTTCAGAACTACCTTAAGTACGAGCGGTTCAGTATCACCCATGACAACCACAACACCTCTTGAATAGAACGTCAAATAACAAAAAACAACAGACAATGATAAGTGCCGAATCACGTTAGCTTGCGGAGGAATACTTTATATATTAAATTTGCTAAAACCTAAATTTATTACTCTATTTTGTTATGTGCATTGAATTGTGAGTACCTAAATTTATACCTAATTAAATTTGATATTCTAGTAACATAAATAACATGAATTTATAGCACAACATAAATTATAATACACGATTGCTTTACACGAGACGAATGAACTTACATGAAGGACAATTAAATGTAAGGTAACCTAAAAATTGTAAAACCTATATAAAACTAATTATTAAAATATATTTGCAGCTTATAGCTAACTCAGAAAAAGAAGTACGGGTTTGACTTAAAGAGGTCCGAAACTATCGTCCACCGTGTGAGCAACAAACTATAAGATTTAATTTCTTATAAATATCGACATCGGACGCGTCGTAAGTGCAAAATGCTCTCATCTAATGAGCCACCAGCAGATGCTCTGTGTATCACTTGTAGACGGCCGAATATAGCAGAGCCTAAGATGGTTCAGTGCGACGGATGTCTCCGTTGGTACCATTTTTCATGCGCCGGTGTTGGTGATAGCATCGCGGGGGAAGATCGAAGCTACCAATGTGCGCTATGTCGACCACGGCCCTTACCTGCACCGTCGGTACGAACAATTTCGACGACCTCCAGTGCACGAGCGGCAAGGCTCGATTTAGATATGCGTCGACTACAGGAGGAAAAAGAGCTGAAGCAAAGGATGGCGGAGGAAAAGGCGAAACAAGAACGGGAGCTCCATGAGAAGGTGAATGCCGAGAAATTAAGGTTGGAAAAGGAATTTCTCGACCAGAAGTTCAAACTGCTTCAAGCTCAACTGGAGGACGATGTGCGGAGCGCAAGAGGGAGTGTGGTGAGCGGTGATAAATCAATCGCCGGGGCCGAAAATGTTCAACGCTGGGTCGACAGCCATCAAGTGAATCTGATTGCCAATACTGGAAACGTCATTTCTACTGGAATCACATCACAGGTCGGTGGTCCGGTTGCACCCACGGAACCGATCATGGTCGCAGTCACGCAATCAAGTAACTCTCAAGCATCAGCAGGTATTAGCCACGAAGTAGCAGCGATCCAGAGAATCATCAGCGCAGCGAGTATTCCGGAAGCCGATCGATTACGTCATCTCACCTGTAACCACTGTCCATGCTAATCCGAATAGTATGGCGAAACCGTTTGACGACGTCATCTCTCCTATCACTACTGTTGATTCCGCGGGATTCACCGGTGTACAGAGCTCAGTTGCTCAACCTCCGGCATTACATCAATCAACGCCTCTAGGTACTGTGTCGACCAGCGTCCCAGCAGTCAAACCAGTCGCACCGTGGCAACCGATGATCATTCCACCGAATCCGCATCCAGTCAACCTACCAGCGGTAGCAGTTTCATCTGTAAGTTGCTCGGTTGGATATGAGCAACCACATGCTGTCAGGTACAACACGGGGGATTTTCGAGCTGGTCAGTTTGATCCATATGCAATACCCAGCTCCACTGTTGTGAGTACTACCAATTCCGACCAATATATGAGAAATGCTTTAGGATCAATGTACCAAAACTACCTACCAGCTAGACAACTCTTTCCGCATACAGTGCAGCAATTAGGGCACCCTCAGTTAGGTAGAACAGAAACACATTCGTATCCTAGTAGAGAGTTAGTGAATCAGAACCCCCCTCCAGGTTTCACCAACCCCCTAATACTCCCTGTCTTGCAAAATGTAAACCCTGCTGCCTCTCAAGTACAAACGGTACCAAACGTAATTCCCCAATGGGGGGTACGTTCGCAACCGCAGGTATCATGTCCGCCAGTGGTTAGTGTTTCCAGTCACCAAGCGCCAATATTCGCTGTGCCAAATTCGCAGATGCAGTTCGGACAGTTTCAATCAACTTCCGGGCTGAACTCTCAGCAGTTAGCAGCTCGACACGTTGTGGCTAAGGATCTTCCAAGCTTCAGTGGGAGTTCAATAGAGTGGCCAATCTTCTGGAGTAGCTACGAGACGTCGACTCAGCTTTGTGGTTACAGCGATTCGGAAAACTTGATGCGACTTCAGCGGAGTCTGAAAGGAGATGCGAGGAAATCGGTGTGCAGTCTACTTCTGTGCCCGTTGAATGTGCCCGATATCATCAAAACGCTGAAGGTTTTATATGGCCGACCGGAGGCGATTATCAACAGCTTGCTTGCGGAAGTGCGGGCGGCTCCACCACCACGTCCGGACAAATTAGGGAGCATCATCAGTTTCGGATTGGCTGTACGAAATCTCTGTGCTCATCTAGTCGCCACGGATCAGAAAGTGCATCTAGCAAACCCGATACTGATGGAAGAGCTGGTCGAAAAGCTTCCAGCCAACATCAAACTCGACTGGGCTTTGCATAAGCAACGGGTTGGTAGCGTGGACTTAAAGAACCTCTCTGACTATTTGGATGTGATCGTTACGGCAGCTAGCAGTGTTACACCAATTACGGAAAAATCCGACAAACCCAAAGGAAAAGCGGTAGTGAACTCCCACTTGTCTGAGATGCGAGCTGAGAAAGCTTGTGATTCTAAGCCAACCAAGAAGGCAGAAATTCCCAACCAGCCGGGATGCCAACGTGCTTGCATGGTATGCAAAAAAGCTGGTCACAAGCCGAAAGATTGCTTCACGTTCAAGTACAAATCACTGGAAGAAAAGTGGAAAGTAGCGCAGGAAGAGCATCTCTGTAGGCGGTGCTTGTATCCGCACGGAAAATGGCCGTGCAAAGCACCAAATTGTGGATTTGAGGGCTGCCAACAAAGGCACCATAGGCTGCTCCATCCAGGAGATCCACGATGTGAATCAACTGGCTCCGCTCCAATTTCTGGGGTGATATCCGTGCATCAACACCATCACCGAGTCCTCTTCCGAATAATTCCCGTAGTTCTGCACGCCAACGGCCGTTCAGTTGACACCTTCGCCTTTTTGGATGGTGGCTCTGATTCGACACTGGTAGATAGGACTTTGGTGAAGCAGTTAGGCGTACAAGGTCCTGTGTCCCCATTGTGTATGCAGTGGACTAACGGTGTCAAGCGTGTGGAAGAAGAATCTCAGCAAGTTCAGCTGAACATTTCAGGATCCACAGGCAAGCAGTTCACGCTGCAGAAGGTGCAAACCGTCGATGGCCTCGAACTCCCACAGCAAACGATCGATCTCGAGAAGATGAAGAACAGGTACCCATATCTGAACGGTCTGCCTATCGAAAGCTTTAAGGACGCGACGCCAGGAGATATTGATCGGTCTGGATAATACGAGGATGAAAACCACTCTTAAGCTGCGAGAAGGCCGAGAACACGAACCAGTAGCGGCTAAAACAAGGCTCGGTTGGGTGTTATACGGTCGTTTCGAGACTGATGGAGGTTCGAAGTCGCAGCATGTTCTGCACATTGGCACCCAAACCAGGGATGAAGAGCTGCACGAGCTAGTGAAGAGTTTCTTCTCCATGGAAAGCGTAGGGGTGTCAGTCAACCAAGCGAAAGAATCAGCTGACGAACAGCGAGCGAAGGAGATTCTTCAATCAACTACAACCCGAACTTCAACTGGAAGATTCCAAACAGGACTTTTGTGGAAGTTCGATAACGTCGAGTTTCCCAACAGCAAGCCAATGGCCGAGCGCAGATTACGTTGCTTGGAAAGCCGGCTGCTCAAATCACCCGCGTTGTATGACATTGTCCGACTGCAGATCGGAGAATACGTATCCAAAGGCTACGCGCATAAGGCAACTAAACAAGAGTTAGACGATATGAAGCCAGAGCGGACGTGGTTCTTGCCGCTAGGAGTAGTGGTAAATCCCAAAAAACCCGATAAAGTGAGGGTCGTGTGGGACGCTGCTGCTTCTGTCCGCGGTGTTTCGCTGAACTCCGTTCTTCTGAAGGGACCGGATCTGTTAAACTCACTGCAGTCAGTTTTGTGTCGCTACCGCCAAAAGGAAATCGCGATCAGCGGCGATATAATGGAAATGTTCCATCAGGTTAACATAATCGATCAAGATCGTTCAGCCCAGTGGTTCTTGTGGAGGGACCATCCGTCCGATCCGATGCAGGTGTACGTCATGGATGTCACCATATTCGGGGCCACTTGTTCTCCGAGCTCAACGCAATTCGTTAAAAACTTGAACGCGGAGGAGCACGCAGAGGAATTCCCGAAGGCTGCCGTTGCGATCCAGAATAACCATTATGTCGATGATTATCTGGACAGTGTCGACACTATTGACGAAGCCGTTCAGCTGGCCTTAGAGGTGAAGACGGTGCATGAGCGAGCGGGTTTCTTGATTCGGCATTGGATGTCGAACTCTTCAGAAGTGCTGGAGCGGATTGGAGAGCTAAATACTAAGGCGGTGAAAAGTTTCACCATGGACAAAGGCAGCAACATGGAACGAGTCTTGGGGATGGTTTGGCGGCCACAAGAGGACGTCTTCGTGTTTTCGCTAACGATCCGTGATGACATGCGTGGCTTGCTGAACAGATTGGTAGTTCCGACGAAACGACAACTTCTAAGCATCGTAATGAGCGTGTATGATCCGTTGGGACTAGTCGCACCTTTCGTGATACACGGAAAAACGTTGGTTCAGGAAGTGTGGAGAACTGGAATTGGCTGGGATGAAGAGCTTCCGCAGGATGTAGTGCCAAAATGGGAACAGTATATTACGCTACTTGCTAGTCTGGATAACGTTAAGATTCCTAGATGTTATTTTCCGAGATGTAGTCGGGAAGCTTACGACTCACTGGAGCTGCATGTCTTTGTAGACGCCAGTAGTGCAGCGTACGCTGCCGTAGCCTATTTCCGCATGGAGGACGGTGAGGAGTACGGTGCAGTTTGGTCTCCGCGAAAACAAAAGTTGCGCCCATCAAGCTTCTGTCGGTGCCAAGGTTGGAGCTCCAAGCAGCTGTAATAGGAACACGGCTTATGAAGTCTATAGTAACCAATCACACGTTACCAATCAAGCGCAAAATCTTGTGGAGCGATTCATCAACCGTGCTGAACTGGATAAGATCTGATCCCAGGAAGTACAGGCAGTACGTGGCATTCCGTGTGACGGAGATCTTGGATGAAACGGAAGTGACAGATTGGAGGAAAGTTCCGTCAAGGATGAATGTGGCTGACGAAGCCACCAAGTGGGAGCACCGGTCCATGTTTCGAGAGAGAAAGTAGATGGTACAAGGCTCCAGAATTCCTTCACAATCCGGAGTGCGACTGGCCGAACGAAGCAATCGAGGAAATCATCGCTGAAGAGCTGAAAGTCGTCAATGTTCATCGACAAGCACCGACAGAGCCAGTGATAGATTTCGAACGATTTTCGAAATGGGAAAGGTTAATTGGTACGATGTCGTTTGTCCTGCAGTTCGGTAGAAAGCAGAAGCAGCGGAACTTGAAGCAAGAGGGAGGGACAACTCTCAGCAGCGAAATACAGAAGCAAGCGGAATCGGCAGTGATAAAACTGGTTCAGCAGAGCAGATACCCGGAAGAATACCGAATTCTACGCGAAAACCAGCAGAGACAGCAGGAAACGCACAAGCTAGTTAAAAAGGACAGTTCCTTGTACAAGATTTCACCAGTCTTAGATTCCAACGGAGTCATGGAGGATGGCGTCTCGCATCACAACAGCTGAGTATCTTCCTTACGATGCGAAGTTTCCTACGATTCTACCCAAGGACCATTACGTCACTGAACTGGTGGTTAACTGGTACCACAGGAAGTACGGACATGCAAACAATGAAACCGTGGTAAATGAGGTACGGCAGAGGTTCCACGTGTCGGAACTACGGACAGTCGTCCGGAAGGTCGCGAGTAGCTGCAACTGGTGCAAAGTGTATAAAGCATTGCCAAAGATACCACCAATGGCTCCGTTGCCGCCTGCTCGGGTTACACCATTTGTAAGAGCGTTCACCTTCACCGGGCTTGATTATTTCGGGCCTCTAACAGTGCGCGTCGGGCGTGGCAGCTCTAAAAGATGGATTGCTCTCTTTACCTGTCTGGGTACACGAGCAGTCCATTTGGAAGTCACTCACACACTATCCACCGAATCTTGTAAGATGGCCGTACGCAGGTTTATTGCTCGCCGTGGTGCGCCACAGGAAATCTACTCGGACCGAGGAACTAATTTCAGGGAGCAAGTGCGGAACTCAGGCAACAGATCCGTTCCATGAATAGCAACCTTGCGCAGACCTTTACCAATACGGACACCCAATGGAAGTTTAATCCCCGTACGCACCCCATATGGGTGGAATATGGGAAAGATTAGTTCGTTCGGTCAAAGCTGGTTTAGCAAGCATGTCATTGCCTAGGAACCCGAACGAGGAGACTCTCATGACAGCCATTGCGGAGGTGGAATCAATCGTCAACTCGCGTCCATTGACATATCTCCCTATCGATAGTCAGGAATGCGAGGCGTTGACACCGAACCACTTTCTGCTGCTCAGCTCTAGCGGTGTGGTTCAGCCAACAGTTACACCTACGGAGGTAGACGCAGGATTGCGGACAAATTGGAAGCATATTCAGGTAATACTGGATCAATTTTGGAGGCGCTGGATACGGGAGTACTTGCCCGTAGTCGCTCGGCAGTCAAAATGGTTCGGCGAAGTTACGCCGATAAACGTCGGGAACCTGGTCGTCGTGGTGAACGAAGGTGTTCGGAATAGCTGGATTAGAGGAAGGATCGTACGAGTGTATCCGGGACTTGATGGACGAGTTCGACGAGCAGATGTTCAGACTTCTACAGGAATCATGCAGCGTCCGGCTACGAAGATCGCTGTCCTAGATGTTGTCGGAGGTCAGGTATAGCTTTAGGAGATCTGAAGCAATACGTGTGGGGGCGTGTTGGCAACACGGACCAGCGACCTTCAGAACTACCTTAAGTACGAGCGGTTCAGTATCACCCATGACAACCACAACACCTATTGAATAGAACGTCAAATAACAAAAAACAACAGACAATGATAAGTGCCGAATCACGTTAGCTTGCGGAGGAATAATTTATATATTAAATTTGCTAAAACCCTAAATTTATTACTCTATTTTGTTATGTGCATTGAATTGTGAGTACCTAAATTTATACCTAATTAAATTTGATATTCTAGTAACATAAATAACATGAATTTATAGCACAACATAAATTATAATACACGATTGCTTTACACGAGACGAATGAACTTACATGAAGGACAATTAAATGTAAGGTAACCTAAAAATTGTAAAACCTATATAAAACTAATTATTAAAATATATTTGCAGCTTATAGCTAACTCAGAAAAATAAGTACGGGTTTACCTTAAAGAGGTCCGAAACTATCGTCCACCGTGTGAGCAACAAGGAGTTTTTGTAAAAAATCTATCCTTATTTTTTAGATTCCCAAGTTCAATCGTATGATCCTTTGCAAGAGCCCTCTGAAGTCTTGCGACTTCCGGACTATTGCTTATGTTTTCACACGTTAGAACCCAGGATCTTCGTTTAGATTTTCTTATTTCTTTATTGTACTCAGTAAGTGCACTCCTCTAGGGGGTCCAATCTGAGGTTCTTTTCGCTTTATTAAACAACCTACGTGATGTTTCACGCAGATGTTCCAGTTTAGAGTTCCACCACGGAACATCCCTGTTAGAGGACGATTCCTTGATAGGACAACTAATATTGAAAGAATCTAAAATCGTATCATTTACCTTTTGAGAAAATGATTCCAAGTTCTGAACTGAATCAATCTTTCCACCTTCTGTAAATAGCTCAGAATTTAAATATTGTGCATATTGATCACAGTTTGTTTTCTTTGGATTTCGAAATGTTTTAGTTGACCGATTTCCACCACTCCATTCAAACACAATGTGCCTATGATCTGACAACGACGTTTCTATAGAGACTTCCCACTTTGAAATACGTTCATAAATTACACTATTGCACAATGTCAAATCCAAGTCTTCTTGTCTGATAGCATTTGAAAAGGTAGGTTTGATTCCCTTATTGCATATGTCTATATTATTTGATGAGATAAATTCTAACGCCACTTGATTAATGTGGCTGAAGATTGTAGGCGAAATAAAAAACGAGATATCAGAATGTCATAATTTAACGGCGAGTTTCCAGTGCTGGAACTTTAACAGGCAAAAACCCTAAGGCGTAGTAGCACTCTATAAATAAACAGGGCATATTTTGATTTTCATCAATTTTTAACTCAATAAAACATATTTCTGCATATATTGTGCGAAAAGTTTAAGGGTTGCATTATTATACAAGATGAGAGCATAATAAATGGTTTATTAGAGCTTTCAATGGAAAATAGGATTTGATTTATGTATTCCAATCTTTGCCTTCAGTTTTCTCGGTTTCGTGATTTTGGAATACGACCCTTTTCAAATGTTAGTCTAGATTTTACTTTTTTACTCGTTATTACTGCTCTGAAAGAAAAACGGCAAATGAGTTTCTGTACCTATCAAATATTCCTACCAAAGCTAATTTTCAAATCAAGTCGCCGAATTTATGTAAGATAATCGTTAATTTTAATTGTAAATGCGGACAATCATCCCGGTCCAGGGATGAAAGTTGACGAAAACAATAAAATTCTCATTCCAAGCCTAAGATTGAATCAAAAACTTCTCTAATTTCGTTCGAAACGTTTTGCAATCTAAATCACCAATCCGTTAAGTTCCATTTGACCCGGGGAAACGAAACTTCGCCACTTGTGGCTGTTTCAAACAACATGCAGATTGATAACCTTCCATCGGGCAGCCTAGGGAAGAAGTCCCCCCGTGGAAGCTACGCGTCCCATCGAGTTTGCATAATTGATTATACCATCGCCTTTGGCAGTTTATTGTCGTTAATTAATCCCGTTAATTACACTTGCCATCGGAGCCATCGGAGCGCAATCCTTTCTACTTTCACTCTGTCGGAACGGGATGCAGAGAAGCAATCCAAGCAAACTAATGGGACACTAATTTTCGGATAGCGATTAGGCTTGGTGTGGCAAGTCCCGGGGCCAAAATCATCATCTTTGAGCTAATCTCGTTGATCTTTGGTTTCGTGTAAATTGCCAAAGCTTTGACGCTTGTGTGGTTTTCCATGGCCAGCTTCGCCACGGTTGTTTGCTGGCGGGATGGACGATGAAGGATAATGAGGGACTGCTTGGATGCTTTTATCCAGTTGAAAGGGGTTCGCTCAAATGAACCGTTGGCGATTAGAAATGAAATTGAGCGTGTTTTGAGCCGCCGCAGGAACGAAGTTGTTTTGACCCATATTTTTAACCAAGTCCGAGGGGTTTCCAGTTCTGACATTGACAAAGGCTCACGCACAGCAGTCAGCTAATAACGCCAAGTAAAAGCTCGTAAGCAATGATGATTCTTCCATTCTTTCGTGTCATGAACCGAGCAGGCGAATATCCGTACAGCAAATAGAAGGACTTGCTCTGAGAGGCTTTCACTTCTTTTCTTCTGTTGATATTTACTCAACCTGAAGGAAGAAAGCACGAAAAGAAAAAGAATCGCCAGGGAGGGTAGAACAATTCCCATTTGCTTTCACTTTTACTGCGGCAGTGGAAGTACATTCTTGTACACGGATTTAGAGCGACGTGGGTGCTTGCGGTGCTTGGAGAGTTGCGGTCCGAGGAGGACGTTTCCATTTATTTCCTCGTTTTGTGCTACGGCGGGAAAGCTGCTGAGAAACGGAGAAATTCTTCTCCGAGGAAAAATTGTGCCCCAGCTTCTTGAGAATCGAAAGCCGGGGCCAGGCAGCGGTAGCAATGTTAAATTTTAATTTAATTTTGGCTTTGGAGAATTGGGTATGATTTATTTATCTTCCGCGTTAGCATTTTGCGAAGTGGGTTGGAGTTATTATTTCTCAGCCAGATTACGCGTCTGTTGTTTCCCATGATCATAGACCGGATCAGTCTGGGTACTGCTTTTTTTTTTTCGTTTTATAATTTTTATGGTTTCCCTGTTTCTTGCTTATTCCATGATGGAAGGATACACTTTGTCTAATGATGTATTCTTCTGCGAGGGGTTCGCATGAGTTAGCTTGTCGTCTGGAAGAATGGGAGTTTATTCCGAATGAGTACGGAGCATTAGTTCAGTGGCGAAAACAATTCCGGCTCGTTAAATTGGGATTGCTTTGAAATTTGACGCATGAATATTATGTAGATGACTAGAAATATTTTTATCCGCAAATGAAGTTGTCTTCTGTGGGGTAATTTTCTGCAATATTTATGAATTCGCCTAGTAGGCCAGAATACTTAAGAGAAACTTTCGATTTGCTTTAAGCTTCAGAATTTTTAAACACGCTTACTATTATTGAATAATTCCAATCTTTGGGAATGTTCGCTATTCTTTTATTAAATATATTAATTAGACTCAATCAAATCAACTTTACAAAGCCAAGTTTTCATGTATAAAAATCATCAGGTATCTTAAAACTAAAGTTAGGAGAATAGAACCGATTACTCGCGGCCTCGAGGTTAATAGGAATATCAATCTAACAGATGGGAAGATGTGTTGTAATTTGGCTTTAGATAACACAGAAAGTTCACTTGACTAGAATTAGAATTGTTAGAACTTTCAAAAGTTTTTCAGATTTAACAAATTTTTACGAATTTCCAAATTTTCTCAACAATTTGGTGGCATTTTCTATTTTCACCGAGATCTTCGACGGTATATTAGCTGAATTATGCATTGTAATAGCCAACTAAATAGTAAACTTATCATGCATATTTAGATCAGGGGAATAAGTTACCGCACTTGTCTCACTCACATTTTACCATTGATCGTATAACATACTCTCAGAGATTTCTACTTTTTGTTACGTACACTACAAAGAGTTTTAATTTTTGAATAACAATTAGGTGCAGCCAATGATGTTGTTGGGTTACCGGACCCTTACCAACACCGATTGGGGTAATAATTTACACTGCCAGTTGTGGGGTGTAAAATACCGGGCGGTACTTTCTTCTCCTCAGGTGGACTGTATATTATTGGTTGGGGTTTCTTTTCGTTGTGCCATTCAACTGCACATCACATCACACATTCGTACATCTATCACTCAACATTCTTACGCAACACACATAGTTTGTCCAACATACGTTTATTTACAATATTTACAGAACGTTCAAACAGTTTTACGGTACAAACACTTAACACAAATCATTCCGTTCCATTGTGGCTCTGCTCCCATCAGTCCTTCCTGAGAATCAGAGCCAACACGACTACCCGCAGAGCAGATCATCCACTATCTAGCAGGCAGCCAGATGATTCCAAGCGGTGACGTCACCGATAACGATCGCCCGTGATCGCTTTCGGTATCGGTCGATGCGGTAGGGAGAAACCGTCTCAGATCGGAGGAACGATCGTTGGGAGAGAAGTCCTCTCATTCGGCAGTGGCGTAGCAAGGGTAGGGCGATGTTACTCCCGAACATATTTCCAGAAGAGAACTGCGTCTTCCAAAATGACAACGTTCCAATATTTACAGCGAAATCCATAAAAAACAATGATACGAAGATCACGCAGGTGATTTTGATTGATGATACCCCGCATGTCATAAAGACGTTTGTCATATGGATGGTTTGCAGAATGAATGTTTGGCATATAGACGTTTGGCCGAATGGACCTTTGGCCGAGCGGACGTTTAGCCGAATGGACATTTGGCCGAACAGACGTTTGACCGAATGGGTGTTTTGCATAAAGACGTTTGGCCGAATGGACGTTTGACCGAATACAAATTTGGAGAGAAGGTAAAGGTGTTAAGTAACATTGCAGTTTTCTCGCTGAAGATTCTTGTCTGATTATTTGTTTTCCCCCAACCCATTCTTCCAGGAACTTCAAACAGATTTAGGCAATACAATATTTGGTTCACAATTAATATTCAATCATGTTTAATAGTTCAGGTGTCTCATATGTTTCATTATGGAAATTATCAAGTATTAGTTTCTCATAAAATTTACCAGTCGGTTCAAAACTGTTTTCAATTCAAATGCAAGTTTCATGAGCGTTACATTTCGTTGATCAGTAGAACTCCAAAGAGCTGCTCATTTTTGAAAGAAGTAGCAATCTCACAAAAGATTAATAAACCGAGTAAGTGCTTAATTCAGAAGTTTGCTTTTGAATATAGGAATACGTTTCGTCATAAAAGGCTCATGTGCGAAGAACCATAAGAAGGTATCTTTGAAAAGAACTCCATATTTCTTCAAGATTAATAAAAATAATGACTATGCCCTGTAGCTTTCTAACATAATACATTTTCCACCTAAAATCAGGAGTCTAATATTTTTTAAAACATATTCATACTTTTCATGTATACCCTAGCAGCACACTCGTTGCAAACTTAGCTAAAATATCTGCTATGTAACTGATTTAAGTCACAATCAAATTGCTGCAACAAATTTTTGGATGCTTGGATGCTTACATGAAGCTACCCATGTTCTGTCATTAGAAATTTATGGAAGAAGCCATTCTTTCATTTATCAGTTAGGCCCTCATGAAAAATCTATGTCGAAATGGCTCCTACTACAGTTTTTGGGGCCGGCAAAAGCCCTAATGATTGTTAGAGACCCTCTCCTTTTCTGGAAGAGGGGGATACCCATTCAATTGAAACACAAATTTCAGTATAAATCGAGAACCAATAAAGAAAAGGAAACCAAACATAGCATGTGGGAGTTTATAGAGGCAAAAACATTTTTGTATGCTAGTGAGAGCCCTCCGCCCCCCTCTATAAGGAAAAGGGTCTCATCCTTATAGAGGGGGGCGGAGGGCTCTCATACTAATGAATCAGAAGTTTCTGCATAACTTACCAATCAAGCAAATAGAATTGGTTCGTTTTGGCATGTGGGAATTTCGGAGGCATAAACATGTTTCTAATATGGTTCAAGACCCCTTCTCTCTCTGGCAGGGGGTGAGGAAGGGACTTTCATACAAATGACACACACAAAAAAACAAACATGAGCATTATCCCTACTATGATGAAAATTTGTAGGCAGGAGTTTTTGGGGTTGTAGAAGTAATTTTGCAAAAATTACATACATTAGCAAACGAAAATATTTTGGCCAAACTCATTTAAAAAAAATATGTATATAAACGCTCATCTATTTATATTAAAATGAATTACTGTCTGTCTGTGTCTGACCCTTGCAGATTTGGAAACTACTGACCCGATCAACGTGAAAATTTGTATGCTATCGTTTTTGAGGCTGGTAAAGGCTCTTATGATGGTTTAAGATCCTTCTCCCTCTGAAAAAGGGAGCTCGCATACAAATGAATCACACATTTCTGCATTTCTCGTGAGCTAATAAAGCAAATAGAACCAAACTTAGCAGGAGATTTTTAAAGTTTTTGGACTTGTGGTGGTGGTGTCTCCTGTCTCTTGCCTCCTGCTATATATTGCGCTAGAAAGTGTTATGAAACGTGCGGACTTTAACATGCGGAGTACGATTTTCAATAAATCTGGCCAGTTCACTGGCGACGTGGACATTCTCGGTATAACGTTCCAGGTGGTAGCTGATCAGTACACCACACTGCAACGTGCAGTGGAAAAGGTTGGATTGAAGGTGGATGCGTCGAAGACTAAATATCTGTTGGTTGGAGGAGCCGAGCGTAATAGAGCTCGCATAGGTAGAAATGTGACAATCGACGGAGATGAGTTCAAGGTGAGTTCATTGGTTACGTCGGACAACAACTGTAGCAGAGAAATTCGGAGACGCATTATGACCGGAAGTCGTGCCTACTATGGACTCCACATAACATTGAGTAAACACCACCCCCGTACAAAGTGTACCATGTACAAAACGCTGATTAGCGGGACGCAAGATTAGAGGGCATGAGACGTGGATAATGTTCGAAGACGACCTACCTGCAAGCACATGGAATTAAGAAGCGACGCGTACTTACGACCATCTTTGGCGGTGTACGTGAAAACGTTGTATGGAGATGAAGTATGAACCACGAACTGGCGCAGTTCTATGGCGAACTCAGTATCCAAATGGTCGCTAAAGCTGGAAAGGTACAATGGGCGGGTCATGTTGTAAGAATGTCGGACAACAACTCCACAAAAATGGTGTTTACCTTGAGTCCGACCGGTACAAGACGTAGAGGAGCGCAGCTAACCACCTAGGTTAAACCAAGTGGAGCAAGACCTTGGAAGTGTTGGACATTCGAGGAACTGGAGACAAGCAGCCCTCAACCGAGTTTTATGGAGAAATATCATGACGTAGGTGCGGTCCTAATAGGACTTTGGGCCAGTATAAGTAAGTAAGTAAGTAAGTAAGTTAGTAAGTCAGTTAGTAAGTATGTTAGTAGGTAAGTAATTAGGTTAGTGAGTTAGTTAGTAAGTAAATAAGTTAGTAACTAAGTAAGTAAGTAAATGAGTAAGTAAGTAAGTAAGTAAGTAAGTAAGTAAGTAAGTAAGTAAGTAAGTAAGTAAGTAAGTAAGTAAGTAAGTAAGTAAGTAAGTAAGTAAGTAAGGTTTTTGGAGGCAAGAAATGTTTCTATGGTAGTTCTAGATCTCTCCCCATCTCTAAGGAGAGGTGGGGGACTGATCTCATACAAATAAAACACACATGTTTAGCATAACTCGAACACTAATCAAGCAAATGGAATCAAATTGGTGGCTCTCATACGAATGAAACACAAATTTCAACTAAACATGCGAATTGTTCTCGAAAGGTGTATTTCTCATCTAAGAAGCATGTTTTGATAGAAGTTTGAACCCCTTCTTAGAAAAAAAAACTCATTCCTTAAAAATACCATAAAAGCGCCAGTTCTATTAAATTTTCATTCGTTTAGTTTAAGCGTAGCTGCGCTCGCACTGGGTTCAGCTAGAAATAAATAAAAAACAATCTGTGATCGTAGTTTACATTTCGATACCCTCAATATCCTAACGGAATAGTTTTGATTATACAGGGGACAGACAAAATTGTCGGAACAAAGTTTTGGTCAACCACAAACTAAATTTGATCGCCACAAACTAAATTCCTGAAATATTATCGGATTCCAATTCTTTGAAAAGCATTCGTCAAGGAAATTGTGTATCCTGATAAGAAAATTTATCACGACCATCGAATACTGGAGATGATCCGGGTTTCCGGAGGGGCTATCTAATATGTCGAGCACTCGACATTGAAGACGAGATAGGCCTATCTGTCAAAAGATAAGTTTCTGTAGTGGAATTTAACGGAATTCACTCGCGTTTACTAGTGATTGGTTAAAAAAGTGTTTCAATTTTTATTTTTTTTAAGAAAAAGTTATCAAGGGAAGAGTAAGTTTGAATTTTCCTAGTTTGCCAAGAACGATTGTATTCTTCTAAAACGCTCGTAAAGGTGTTTTAAAAAAAAGTGTTTTTTTAAAGTGAAGTATCTCACATGGTAAAATTGTGATGAGACTCGATACAAGATGCCGTTGTCAAAAATTTTTTTCTGTAAATACAATAAAATACCAAACTATTCTGCCTTAAATTGACCGACCGATCAACCGGATACACGAAAATTGTTCCCGTAGCCAATTTTTTTTATTATTTGTTTTAAGGACCGTGCAATACCGTAGTTGCTACTCCTTTACTGATCAGAACTAATAAAATTGCACAGAGAACCACATATATGGAGCTTGGGAGTAGCTTTACATCTTCAATGTATAAGTTCATTAATTCTATTTATGGATTAGTACCGGCACCGGCCACGTCCTCACGGTCTTTGGGGAAGGGGGAAGAAGGATGATTAGTTTGACAATCGATGTTATTAGAGACCGTGCTCACCACTGCATCTCTACAATTGCCAAAGGAAGGATAGTTGTGTTAGTGAAGCAGGTTATTTTTAGATCATGTGAAGTGATCAATGAAAGAAAGCGTAGTCCTCATACAGAGTGCTTCAATTGGGTGCCCTAAGGGTCCCCCTCATGCATAAATATTCACGTAAATTCAGGCAACTCGTTGACAAAGTTGTTGAAAACCGGAAGGGGATTTGTGAGACGGATTGTTAATGCATGAATTGTTTTCGTCGTCCCAAGTTTGGTTTTTTCAATCAAAAGCTCAATGATTTTCTTCATTTATAAATAGGATATTGTAATGTAGCGATAATGAAGAGCGATGGTTCCATTTTGTACTTTCGTGGATTTTGGAAGGTGTACAGCGAGCAAAGCAGACTTATGTGGACTATGTACAGGATCTGCAAGCTGAACGGTCAATTTAACGATGTGCCTGATATTTTTATATTTTTGGAAGAGAGCAGCCAATTTTTGCTCGAATACACAATATTTAGAAAAGTGGAAGCAGATTCTGTAATAAAGGATGTTTCGATCAAAATTTGGTTGACTTAAACTTTACAAATTTCTTTTTATAGCGCATTAAAATTTTTTGCACACCCCTTATTTTGAAGATGTGTGCGTGTACCATCACGACTCTATTTTGATTTTGAGATTAGCACTTCAGTTATCAAACTTGTCGTCGAAGGAAGAGTAGTAATGCATCAAAATTTTGCACGTGCATGGCGAAAATCCAAAAAACTCCCAAACCATGTTGGCGGAATTGTTGGATGTGGTTAAATCAACTGTAACCAACGTATTAAAAGTGTTCGCTGAACGTTTTTCAATAGCCAGGAAAGCTGGATCGGGGGAAAATTGGAAGCCGGAGGCCACAGCGATGACAAAAAGAGTTGCCCGCAATTTCGAGTGGAACCCCAACTTCTCCGTCCGAGATGTCGCAAAAAGGTGGGAGTGGCGCCTTCTACCGAGGATAGAGCTCAAAACGAACTGGACTGTCAACTTACAAGAAAAAGGTGACTACAAATCGCGACGATAAACAAAACACATCGGCCAAAGCACGATCGCGAAACTACACGACGATGCTGACGAAGTTTGATTACTTGGTACAGGACGATGAAACTTACGTAAAGGCAGACTTTAAACAGCTTCCTGGACAGCAATTTTAAACGGCAACCGGACGGGGAAAGGTGGCAGATATTTCCAAGCACATTAAACTGTCAAAGTTCGCGAAGAAATATTTCGTGAGGCAGGCCTCTGTACCTGCGGCTTGAAAAGCAATGTTTGTATTGCGACCGGAACCGTCAACCAGGAAATTTATCTGAGCCAGTGCCTACAAAAACGTCTTCTGCCTTTCCTGAAGCGACACAATTGTTTGGCTATTTTGGCTGGATTTGGCGGTTTATGTGACAATGACCCAAAGTGTGCTGCTTTTGATTTCTCAAAGTCTTTTGTATTTTGTTTCTGCTTTTGAAGAGATTTGAATACGGCTTGTCTTGCCATGTTGCTTCAATATTATTGGACCAGGATTTTTTTTTATTACGGTCATATGTGATTGGCTAACCTCTTTGCGCTTGAAATTCACAACCGACAAAAATCCTTTAGGGTTTCTACGAAGAAACGAATAACGTATCGAAAATACAGGGAACGGTTGTAACCACGTTAGGCATTGCGAGAAAGATTGAACTTTACGTACTCAAGTTGTTTGAGTTGACGCAAATGGCTATGAGCTGGAAGTAGATCACGGCATCGTCAACGCAATCGGAATCATCAATAGGTTGTCAATCGATACGGGGAATAGCAGCACGGATATGCAGCATGATGAGTACGGCAGTAGTCGTACATCTGGGAAACATCGTCATAATTGTAAAAAGTAATCTAATATGGGAGGTCAACCACTACGTCCAGAGCATCAATTTTTTATCGTCAATTTTACCAATAGGGAACCTGGCAATAGTCAACTGCATAGAACTTCATCTCAGAGAAAAATACTGGGATCTGATTAGGCGGAAATTCTTTGAAACTAAGAAGAAAGTCGCGCACAGAAAAAACGTGATAATTAAGGTTTTGAACACATGGCTACGTGAAAAGTGTGTAACTATGCGACAATTTTCGAACCAAGTTTGGGAAAAACTGATCTTTGGATGAACTGCCAAAAGAGGCAGAAATATCGGATCTTCCAACCCTTAACTGAATCAGAAAGGGCTCTAATTCGGAAGAACAAATCAATGTCGATGCGTGATTTGGCCAATGGAGCGGGAACCAGCGACGTAATGATTTAAAGTATCAAGAACGAAACAAACTGAAGACCTACAAGAAGCATAATATCTCCAAACAAACAGCAGAACAGAAATTACGCGAAGCAGAAAGGGCCCGGAAATTGTATTCGTAAGTTTTGCTGCAACCGGATGCATGTATTTTAATGGACGATGAAAACTATGCAAAATTGTTTGCAATATTTCATACAACAGACTAAATATAGGCGTTATCTGGCTTAAATTTACATGAAATATCCCATTGTTTTCGGCCAAATCCAGCATTCACTTTATTTGCATCAGATAACACTGAAAATTCAATATTTCTTTATATCTGTGTATTTATTGAGAAAATACTGCAGTACTGTGGTATTAACTTGTTTGTAGACGACATTGTGATACTGATTGCGATCACTTTCAACTATGCGATTGTTGCTACAGAAAAACTGAAGTGTGATTTTGGACAAATTGTAAAAATGGTAAGGTCACAAAAAGTTCAATGTAAACGCACAGATAAAAAGAAACATTGAATTTTCTGCGTTTTCTGACGCACATAAAGAGAATGCTAGATTTAGCAGCATAGATGTAATTTTAAGCCAGAAAACGCCTGAATCAAGCCTGTTGTATGAAAGTTTGCAAATACTGTTGTATGGCGCTTGAAAGATTGAAAACAATTTCGTTGTTTATGCTTGAATTGGCTAAGAATTAAACGAGTTATGTTTCGAAAATCTTGTTGACTATACTGTGAAAAATTGATAATTGTCATCTTAGAAATTGGGTCACACAGGTGAGCATGATACACATCTACGAATTGGTATCTCCGAATTTCACGAAAACACAAAAACTAACTTTTCATTTGCAGAAATAGACGTTTACATCCATGGACAAAGTTTTAACGCAAAAAAAATCATGGAATTTTCATACATGTATTTTTTTTTGTGGCTTGAAAATTGACCGCACAGAAACAAATCTGTTTCTGTTTTCATGAACAAAAAATCATGATATTAACTTGCTTCTTATTTTATGAATTCGTGACTCTTATTCATGGTTTCATGATTGAAATGATCGATGCGAGTCATGAACCTGTTTTGCCTCTAATCTCAAATTGTGTTATTACCTTCATTAATCATGAGTCTTTTCAAGATTAACTATAGCGTAGTCAGTACATCAACCACGTACTAACACTGCGCTCTTCATCAACACTAGGTTCGAATCCTAAAGGTGGAATTGTTTTTTTGTTTAAATTCAGAGTCGATAAAGAAGATTTGGTAGATTCATGGATAAAGTTTTCAGTATCACGAATTCAGCTCATGGCTTAGACTCAATTTATTCATGATTTCATTGCGGCGGGAAAATAGTTCATGATATCATGAATTTTGTTCATGGTGTATATTCATAACACGAAAACACAACATAATCATGAAATCATGACCTTTTTTCTCGTTTAGAAGAACACATTATTTCCCGTGCGATTTTGAGCAATTTTCCCTCATCAACTTAGGGTGTACCGTAAAAAAATTCGACTATTCGGGTTCCCGAGAAACGAATACTCAGAGCGAATATTCAAGCAGACTTCCCTGTTTGATGTACAGAATAAACATTGTTTTAAAAAAGTCGTTTTGAAAACCTAGTCTAAGAAGGTTAAGTGTTGATCCATTTCTCTTCGAATGGTTGAAACCTAAGCATTAACTTTGGTCCTAGCCACATATGGCTTAAAGTTACAGCGCCATTACTTGATCTCTGAAAAATAATAACTACTCACATACTTTACGGTAAAAATATCTTGTACACACGAATCGGCTTCGATACTAATAAAATATTCTTGCGCAAATTCCCGTTAATAAAATCAGGTAATTTGCACTTCACTAGTGCTGATCGATGCCTGGTAGGGAGAAGCAGACTCAAAAAATATGAGTGTCAAGTGGAGCGAGATTCGAGCTGTCACAAACTGTCAAGTGAAGTCAAGAGAATAAAATAGCGATAAATGGGAAGTATTGATACTATATATGAAATATTTTCTTGCTTGGAATTAACTTGTACTAATTTTTTTCGTGTTTTCATTGCCAGTAAATTTGCAACCCTATTGAGTGTAAGACATATTTTATCATAAATTTGACCAATTTCTTATAACACCTAGAGGCATTTATTCTTGAACCCAAGTTATAACCAGGACAGTAAAAAAAAACGGGACAGTAAAAAATAGTTGAAAAACCGATACTGTTCCTTTCAAAACGGTACGTTTGGTTAGCCTACTTCTTAGGAACCGGTTCATCTTAAAGCCTACTATCTTCCAATTGAGCTCTTGCATCATTCGGTGATGCATCCAGATTTTCCAGTTTGTGCTTCTTCCAAACAGTCTTAAATGGCTGAATCGGTTTTGACATATGCACAGAGTTGGCAAAGTTTCAAAAAACATGGAAGCAGTGTTGCTGTTTTTTTTTTGTACTGCTGTGATAATGATATCCTAGTATACATGGAACTTGATACACTAAAAATTGGTGCGTTATGAATAAATCGTCTGTCCGATGTCCGTTATAATTCCTTGTTCCAAGGGAACCGATAAATACATTCAAATGAAACGTCATGAAGTCCGATAAATGAAACCCAGAGCTCTTGGATCAGATCTAGCAATTGACGGTTTTGATGGACATTTTGTATTTTCTGAAAAGTAACTTGAATGATGTCTTTTGTCATTGATTCTTTGATGTCGTTGTCAAATCTTGAGGTCAAATTCAAATGTTATTTCACACTTTTCAAAACAACAGCTTATCAAACTAACATTCTTGCAGAATGTCATTCACAAACAATGCCCCTCTTCTATTCTCCGTTGAACGAATTCTTCAAAATCAGCCTCGATAATTTGATTCCTGCTACCGGGTATCGGTAGACGTTACGCTTATCATCTAATAAAACCATCCCAAACAGATTTCGTTTATTTCATGCTTCAATCACAAGATCCTCTTACAACGCTCAAACATCGCCAGGAGCCAAAATTTCACACTTCCTTGCAAGCATCGTTCCTTCACTCTCCGTGCATCACACCCGCCTCTGCCTTCGTTCTCACGCGAATTCTCCGAAATCAACTTCACCCAAACGGAAGGCAACTCTGTAGCAAGGAGAGCCGGTTCCCTCCAGGGTGTGTGTGTCTGTGTCTGTGTGCAGTGCGTCGCTTGTAATTTCATTAAATATTTACTTCGAAAATACACACCAGAAGAGCAACAACGTTCATTAGCACGTGCTATCGAAATCTACCGTCTTCCACCGGTATTGATGGGTTTTCTCGGCTGATTGTTCCGGGCTACATGACAACGCACCTGAAGTCGAAGGATTTGCTCGATTTTTTCTCTCTCTGTTTTGCTACATAAGTATGGAACGTGAAGCTGAAGGTGTCCATTTGTTAGAGACCGGCAAAGAATGAACGAGTAATTCTTCACGGTCTAATGAGAACGAGACTAGATTCCGGGCTGTTAGGAACTAGGTGCGATAGTAGAATGGGTGCCGTCTCTGCGTCCCAACGGCAAAAGAATGTAATTAGCACTTGGGTGCTAAATTAGTTTTACCGTCTGAAGAAGCACTCAGCCGGGTTATTTTTGCTCCGGGTTAACTTATCGATGTAAATGTAAATAACTTCTCCGAAATGCTTCATCCTCGCACCAAACTGCGTTTGCATATCAATTTACTTTTCATCCATCAAAAATCGTCGAGAATCGGAACCTGCAGGGCGCTTTTCAAGACAAAATCAAATTTTTCGCCGACCGAGTTGATACGAAGCTAAGCGCGGGAACGAACCGTGTCGGAAAACACAACCGGAAAATCACTTTTCATCCAACTTTACCGGCACGAAAGCACCCTCCAAAGGACCCGATAAACGGAATTGTCAACCCCCTTTCAATCATCCGTCAATTTGAAATCACACACACCGACACACAAACACACAAACTCCCACTCAGCCACACTCAATAATAGCCCTGGCGTCGAGCGCCGAGTTCAGACAAACCACCTGGGAGGGACGTCGTCGCCAATCCCGCCCAACACTTCTACCCTCAACGAGGTGCGCAACTTTCCCCCAATCTGCCCGGGGCATTCTTCATAAACGACAAAATCGTTTAGGTATGAAATATTCACAATTTCAAATTATCCTACTCCCATATTTTAAGGAACGTCCCTTGCCCGAGGGATTTCAATACCTTCACACATTCGCATATCGAAACCTACTGTTCCGCAAGTAACTTCGATCATGCAAATAGGATTCCGGAATAACTTGAACTAAATGCTCATTACCCTTCGGAAGTCAAATTTATCAATTTCAATTCCACACCACAACCGAATGGGATCCGAATAACAACGGCGCGGGGATTGGGGGGCGGTGTAAAGTTTTGGGAAATACGGCGTCTTTCGGAACAAAGCACACGCGTCAGCGGCAGGAAGTTTTCGGGATGACAAATTACGAAACGGAGCAGTGACTTTCGTGGGGGTTTCGGGACGGGAGTTCAATAGCTGGCAGGGATCGTTGTTTGCGGGATAGTCTACTTATGGAGAACACATTTCTACGATACCATTGTTGCTTGGGGGAAAAGGCTATCGATGAAGTATAATTATTCTGGAAATGAATTTAGTTCTGCTTGTTTGTGTTTTCTTTTTTCTATTTTTCTTTTTTTAAAGATAACCAAATTCTCTTCTTATTGTATCAGTCCATCGGTTCGTTTTTGAGAACCATTTTCACAGGGCTGTCGTCCGACATTCTTACGACATGCCCAGCCCATCGTAGTCGATCGATTTTAGCGAGGAGAGCTTCTCCCAGCAACTGATGCAACTAGTGGTTCATTCGCCTGCTCCCCGTTCCGTCTTCTATCTGAAATCCACCGTAAATACGCAGCACTTGCGATTGAAGACGAGAAGGGTCAGTTGGTTCTCCACTAGCAATGTCCATGTTTCGGGGCCGTAGAAAACGACCGGTCTAATTATTGTCTTATACATGGCCAACTTTGTAGTTCGGTGAACTTTGTTCGATCTTAGCGAGTTCAAAGTAGGCAGATTGCCAGCCATAATGCGCCTTTGTATCTCTCTGCTGGTGTCGTTATCGGCAGTCACAAATGAGCCCAGATACATGAATTCGTCTATTACCTCGATTTTGGTAGTTAGGAGGTAGGTAGGAGGCTAACATTGCCTTCTCGTGAGCCTCTTCCGTTCATGTATTTTGTTTTCAACGCATTAATCACAAGCCCAATCCTACCAGTTTCAGTCTTAAGTCTGATGTACGTGTCCGTCATCGTCTCAAAGTTACGTGCTACGATATCAACATCGTCGGAGAAGCCAAAAAGTTGGACAGACTTCCTGAAGATCGTGCCACTCGTGTCTTTCAGATGGTGAACCGATTTATTCATAATTTGTTGGCGCTTGTATGCATATGAACTTCCTGTATTTGCTAGATCTGCCGTGAAATCAAAGGTTGAGGTGCTACGTCATTTTCGGATCCAAAACCATACCATATGGGTTTTTTTTTGACTCAAAGAACCAAAAGTCGATGTCCGAAGTCCGAAGTAAATTTCTGATATAACTATTAAATTAATCTTCCCAGCGAAACTGATTTGTGTAATATTTCAATTCTTCTACAATAATGCGATGGCGAATTTTGTTTATGTTTACCAGTTTTCCTACCACTACTACTACATCCATCGTTTGTTTACTTTTAATTCTATCTCCCACTCATTCTTTATATATTTGGCCGTTGATGGTGCGGCATGCTGAATTTGCCGCACCCACAGATCACCTGCTAAACCTAGTACTTCATAGAAAATTTGTCGACCTTCTTTTTCCGGAACTTCTCCGGATCATCCAGGTGGGACTTGCCGACGAAAAACTTCAGACCGGGGAGCTGCTTGACGTCCGCTTTAATGTACGCCTCGTCGTGCATTACGATGCGTTTCTGTTTATCGGTTCGGGTAGGCGCCTTCTTTAACCTTGAAGTCATGTAAGCCGGCCCGTATGTTTTTCAGGGATTCATGATGCTTTCAAAAACCTTAGAGAAAAAACATAGAGATGTGATCCCGCTGTAGTTTTCCACTTCCGTTTATCATGAAAACAGTTTAGCCAATGGTATAGCCAGCAAATTGACGCAGCTTTTCAAAATGAACTACAAAGTCCCATCCGGACCAGCAGAATACGAAACTTTCAGCTTTCTGAGGGCCGTAAATACGACAAGTTCTTCAATTATGAATGTATGAAAATCAAAAGCATTTCTTGGAGTACTTTGAATCGTGGATGTTATCTGAACGGAAGTCGCAGGGATGTCATTGAATTTTTTATTAAAACCAGCTCAGAGCTAGCAAGTTGTTCGCCGAGATGAATTGACACAGGCAGGCTAACCTCTTTGCGCCTGTAATTCACAAACGTCCAAAATACCTTAGGGTTTCTACGAAGAAATAACTGCTTACGAATAACGTAACAACATCACAGGGAACGGTTGTAACCACGGTAGGCATTGTATGCACGATTGAACATTTGCGTACTAAATTATGAGTGACTCTGGCAGTAATGTCGCTCTGACACGTTTAAGTGGGCGCAAATGGCTTTTGGACCATTGGGCAACCGTTAATGCAATCGGAATCATCAATAGATTGTCAATCGATACGGGGAATAGCTGCTCAATTATCGTTTTGTTTAGCAGATTGTGTGCTTGTTTCGAAATACTACCTCACAATGCCCTCCGCTCAATTTCAAAAACTACTTCTATTCAATTTTCACAGCCTGCCGTGCGCTAACGGAACTATCAATACTTTCTCTTCACAACTTTGTTCTAGCTAAAATAGTGCTATACTATCTCCTCCTACTAGAGCCTCATAGTGATGAGAAATTATTTCCTTCTCAAACAACATCATCATAGATCGTTACGCCGCGTATGGGAGAATACAAAGAAAGACTTTATCAGTGTCAAATATGCTGCCTTTCAACAGTGATAACTTTTTCTGGTATAGGCAGATCAACACTTTTTCTTGTGCAAAGTTGTTTGTTAAAATCTGAGAAATTAAAAAATATCAAATATCAAATTAAAATAATATATTTGAATTTTTGATGCCAATTTGTGAAAAAAAAATGAAAAACGCATGCAGTCAAAATACGATATTTGGTGGTTTTGGGACCCAAGCTTACGCTGGCATGGAGCTCTGGGTCTCAACACATTTTTCGGATTTTGTCGACCATCTAATTAATTATCGTTCAACACGGTTTTAGCTAGAGGTTTTCTACTTCAAAAAATAAAACTCGATGAGAACTGTGGTCAAACAATATCGAGGAAAAAAATAAATTGATTTTTGAACTAACGAACTGTGAGAAACGGAGACCGGAAGAAATAAACTTCACCGTTTGCTTGTTCACTGGGGTCATTCCCCCATTGGAACTTTTTCTAGACATATACTTATTGAAGCATAATCAACATACAGTTTCTCTTAATTAACTTCAATGATTTTTGTTGTTTTAAACTCTCCGATGCCACAATATAAAACAATATAACGTAGTGTAAACTGCAAATAAAAATTAGAGCAGAATAGTCCAAAAAAATTGAACTGGGATCTCCTTTATTTATTTTAAACATCAACGACTTAAGCAAATACTGCAGTACTGTGATATTACTTTTTTTTTAGACGACATTGTGATAACTAGAAATTAGAAGAAAAAAATAGTATTTTCCATTTAATTCCAACTACTTTTGCTTATCTTGACAGAACTAGAAGTATGTTTTTGATGTTTGGTAAGAAAATTGGACAATTTTTAAATAACTTAAGTTAACGACCTCTAAACAGCATTTTACAACGATGTCGCCAAAGAAAAGTTTTGTTATTACACCAGCAGCTATTATTTGGAAGGTGAGCCTCATGTTTTCTGATAAAAAAAATCATTTTGGGACACTCTACTGTCCACTATTTGTAGACAAAAAAAAATTACACATAATTCATCCAAATTTATTGTTCATTTCACATTAATAGATTTATGTCTACATAAGAAACAGTTAATTAAGATGTTAATTCTTCTTTCTGTAGAATTTTCAATTTTTTTGTTGGACACTCGCCATCAGCTATCGTACGGTATACTCACAAACGCTCGCTGTGATCATTTTCCATGTTCTCTTGAAATCATCTGTATCATTAGCTTTCTTCATAGTTTCGAAGAGTTTTGGCATAACTAGAGCCCAATACTTCTCTATTAGGCGAAGTTCTGGACAGTTTGGTCGATTGGCTTTTTTGGCACGTATTTGACCTCTGGTACCTTATACCATTCCAGGACGAATTTTACATAGTAACAAGAGTTCAAAATAGAGCGTCATGGCTTCTGATAAACGGTAGCTCTTGCAGACATTCTTTCTCGTACACATCCTTATTGATAGTGCCAGTAGAGACGAAACTTTCGACCACAACTACATATGGCCTGCCAAATTAAATACTTCGTCGGAAATGTGGACACCTTCTTTGTCCGGAAATGCTCGGCAACGGCGTTCCTTTGCATTGCGATATAAACAGTCAAGCTCTGGTCAAATGATTTGCAAACACAAAACATGGTTCTTTTCGGTAGTTTTAGTTTCTTGGCAAGATCCCTTACCGATAAATCTGGATTTTGTTGCCGTTCGTACAAAATCCGTTTGCGCACTTCTACTCATTGATAAAAAAACTCCTACGGTTTTCATACAATCGGAACTATGAACCACAAACCTCTTTTACACTTTCAATTGACATCACTTATCAAGCGTGTAAAGTCTCGTAGGAACGTGGCTTGTCTCTGGATTCCGAGAATCATGGTTCGAATCCGCGAGAGAAATTTTCATACGATTGCACACTGGGCCAGAATGCAAAATTAGCAGGAATAAATTATTTTCACTATGAAGATGCAACTTTAGAACAAAACTGTTTTCAGCAAAGTTGCAGCCTATAATTAGGACTTTAATTTGAAAGCAGTTTCAGTTAGGGTGGTCCTTGACTATATTGAAATAAAAATTCTATCTTTCTCATTTCTTGACATAAAGCAATACTGTGTTCAACAAAGTTGTTCCTTATCATATTTAAAGCAATTTTGCTGCATAAACTATAGTCGTAGGTCTTTTGTGTCAATAGTTATGATCATTTTTATGCTTAAGAGTAGGGTAGCCCTAAAACAATTAGTATTTTTTGCCTAACTTTTTCATTTTAAGTTTTATGAAAACGGTGTTTTAAGCAAATTTGTATAACTCGTTCAAACACACATTTTGAAGAAAAAAAAACGTAATTTTATGCATCCGTTCAAAAGATATCGTAATTTTAGTCCAAAAATTACGACTTTTTCAAATTACATTATTTTTTAAAGGGGGAAAAACGGGGATACAAATACGATTGCATATGAATGGTAAAGATAAGAGGTCTCTTTTGTATATAAATTTTCAGGTGAATATAGAAGAATTTGGGGTTAAATGGTACTATGAATGTATGTCCTTTTTAAAATAAAATTCTTAATTTTTTCTTAAATATTGATGGCAACGACGAGTAAATCACTATATTTTGCATTGTGTTCAATTTAAATCGATGAAAATGGAAAATGGAAATGTATGAGTTTCGATTATATATTCTCCAAATGTCTCATCTAAACACAAACCAAAGGAACAAAACCTGTTCAAAGTGAATTATTGTTTTCATTATCAAAGGGCCAATAAACCAAATGTAAAAATCTCTTAAGTATTTCAAAGCATATTCGGTTTAGTTTGTTTTGTGAAAATTTCTGTTGGGTAAAGCGAATAAAGCTGGCAATGCCTTAAATCATAAAATCAGGCAGAAACCCGTACGACAACTGCATTTAATAAAAAATCGATCGAATGAGACGAACTTGCTTCCATGAATAGACCCAATTTTATGCTTAAGACCGACATTTATGAGTTATAATAAAAAATGTAATCGATCGCAAGTATATTTAATTCTTTTAAAGTTTTTTTTCTTTTTTTTTGGTCATCCGCAGACATTCCGGTTACAACTTGACAGCTTCAGAGTAAAGTCTATGTACCTTGGTAATAGTGGTTTACTAGCTCTGTCAAATCGAATGAATCATAGAACAAAATATCAATTGAACGTATTTACATCGACTGTTATTATCGAAGCTCTGGAGCTCATATTCGTACTTGATGAATATAATGCTGACGATATGTTGTAATTTTTCCTAAATGTTAAATAGTGGATATTTTTACCCTTCTTACAGAGAGTATGTAGAAGCATAAATACACTCCAGACTTTGAGTACTAGCAAATGATTGAATTATCTAAAAACCGTTATTAATCGTTATTAAAACCATTCAGAAATTTTCAGCACTTGAAAAAATCCGAAAGCTAGCAAGACATGAATAAAATGGCAGCTATCTTCACTTTTAAATGGCGCACTATACTTCTCAATGTATGACGCTCTGAAACCTTCAGCACAATGGAAAGTCATCGAAGCAAAGAAAAAAAATCGCTTTACTAGGGTGCACTGAGAAAAAAGATTGCTAAACGCAAATATATTCTAGTTTCATTTAACAGGAATTTCACGTTGAATTGGGCACAAACATCTAGTTTGATTTGACTTCCTCCGGTGGTTAAACAAACTAAAATTTCGAGTTATTGTTTCGGGAACTAAGCAGTTAAGTTCAACTGACATCAGTTTAAATTTACCATTATGTTGGTTTCAGACACATGCAAACACAGTCGTATACACGTTGAAGCGCTTCATACCTAAAGCTTTTGAGATCACAACACAAGAAAGTTCAAATTCGAAGATTTTGCTAACCTTTAAATGCGCATGCCTTTAAAAAATACTTTTTTATGAAATTTGCAGAAGCAGATAATTTCTCATCTCCATGCGAAGCGCTAGGAGTGGACAGTAATTTTATTGCTAGAATGAATAGACATGAAGAGAAAGTGTATTGATAGTTCCGTATAGGGCAACGGCAGGCTTTGAAATTGAAAGATACAAGTTTGAAAAAAAGCGGAGGGCATTTGAACATTTGAAATTATCTGCTTCTGCAAACTTCATCAAAGATCGTTACTTCCGTGCTGAGAAGAATACAAAAAATAACAATCAAAGTGTACTTTTTTATGTTTAATGATGTTTAGTGGTTTAGTAGCACAATTTATAATTTTGGTACGTTTTAGCATGCATGTTCGTTATAAAAATGAAGACATTGCAAATATTAGTTAATTATTGAGATATGGTGATTTACTCGTCATTGCCATCAACATTTCAGAAAAAAATTATTTAGAAAAATTTTATTTTAAAAAGGACATACATTCATAGTACCATTTAACCCCAAATTCTTCTAAATTCACCTAAACATTTATATACAAAAGAGACCTCTTATCTTTACCATTCATATGCAATCGTATTTGTATCCCCGTTTTTCCCCCTTTAAAAAATAATGTAATTTCAAAAAGTCGTAATTTTTTAACTAAAATCACGATATCTTTTGAACGTATGCATAAAATTACGTTTTTTTTTTCATCAAAATGTGTGTTTGAACGAGTTATACAAATTTGCTGAAAACACCGTTTTCATAAAACTTAAAATGAAAAAGTTAGGCGAAAAATACTAATTGTTTTAGTGCCACCCTACTCTTAAGCATAAAAATGATCATAACTATTGACACAAAAGACCTACGACTATAGTTTATGCAGCAAAATTGCTTTAAATATGATAAGGAACAACTTTGTTGAACACAGTATTGCTTTATGTCAAGAAATGAGAAAGATAGAATTTTTATTTCAATATAGTCAAGGACCACCCTAACTGAAACTGATTTCAAATTAAAGTCCTAATTATAGGCTACAACTTTGCTGAAGACAGTTTTGTTCTAAAGTTGCATCTTCATAGTAAAAATATTTTATTCCTGCTAATTTTTCATTCTGGCCCAGTGTGGATTGTCCTTTAAACTTTTTTCCATTAGAGAATTGTATGAAGTTAGCCATAATTTCTTCTGAAAAATTTCCAATTTCCTTGTTCGCTCAGTGAATGTAACAAGAATGTAAACATGTTGTACCACGAAATAAAGTGGAGAGTTTCAGGTGTCATATAAGTGAAACGTGTTAGTGATCATTGAAATATTTCAAAAACACTGAAAGAAATACCTGAATTTAACGTGGAAAGGATTTAAGCTTAGTGCAACTAGTAGTAGTAAAATTGATCTTTATTTTCATTGTTTGTCTTATGTACTAATTTAAGATCTTAAGTGTTTCAGCCCATTGGGCTCTTCAGCTTTGTTTAATTGTTTGTGTTTGTTGTGTTTAAAATGTTTATGTTTTACATGAAATATTCAGATCGGCCCTTGGGGCGTTGTTAGTTTTAAAATTTGATAACCTACCTAATCTACAACTAAAACTACAATTTGAAAATCCTAGGGGTGGGGAACCAGATTCCGAATGATCTGGTGATCCGATGTTAGGCAGCGTGCCCTGTACCGATTGATAGACTCACTAAATCGATCGTCGAGCATTTTTATCTCGGCCAGACGGTGGACCTCAGATGTTCTTGTCCTCGGAGGGGTGTTCATTATCATCCCGAGGAACTTGTTTTGTACTCTCTGAAGTTTCAGGAGATGTGTTTTTGCACAACTCTCCCAGATTGGCATTGCATACTCGATGACCGGAAGTATAATTTGCTTGTAGACAGCAAGCTTATTTTTAAGGGATAATGTAGACCTTCTGTTGATCAATGGGTACAGTAGTTTCAACAGAGTATTACATTTTGTGACAGTTTTGTCAACCTGATCCCTGAAAATAAGCTTGCTGTCTAGAGTGACACCAAGATAGACAGCTGATTTGGACCATTCCACCGTTGTGTTGTTCATTATTATTTTACAATTCTCAGGCAGGACAAGTCTGGGAGAATTAGAATGTGGAAACAGGATGACCTGGGTTTTCGCTGCGTTGATACAAATCTTCCATTCAGTGAAGTATTCTGACAGAACATTCAGGCTTCGCTGCAGTTTCGCGGCAAGCGCTCTTATTACCCTACCATTGTGGACAACTGCGGTATCATCGGCGAACAACGACAGAGATCCATTTTCAGGGAGCGGGGGTATATCCGAGGTGAATAGATTGAACAGAAGTGGACCTAATATACTTCCCTGCGGAACACCGGCGGAGATCTCCTGACTACCGGAAACTGCACCATGCAACGAAACACGGAATGTCCTGTCAGAGAGATAATTTTTAATAATCTTCACCAGGAAGATTGGAAGATTGTATCGCTTGAGCTTGTACACCAAGCCATCATGCCACACATTATCGAAGGCCTTCTCGATATCGAGAAGGGCCATAGCGGATGTTTTCGAAACAGACTTGTTCCGCCTGAGGATGTTCATGACTCGATTAAGTTGATGGACTGTTGAGCGACCATGACGGATGCCAAATTGTTCGTCAAGCATGATGTTAAGCTCGTCGGCGGATGAAAGAAGCCGACGGTGGATCGCTTTCTCAAACAGCTTGGATACTCCTGAGAGAAGGCTGATTGGTCTATAGCTTTTGGAACACGAAGGATCTTTCCCAGGTTTCCGGATGGGTATGACATTAGCTGACTTCCAACACGAGGGGAAGTAGCTAAGTCGCAGGCATTGGTTGAAAACCATCGCCAGATGGTTAAAGAACTGGGGGCTCAATTGCTTGAGCTCCAAGTTCAAGATGTTATCGAAACCTGGGGCCTTCATGTTCTTAGACGCTTTGATATAGGTCAACAATTCGTCAGCTGAGATCTCTAACTCTTCCGAGAAGTCATTGGGACTTAGATGGATGTTGTTCACAACCTCGCTAACGGCAGCTTCGTGTGGACTGACGATGTTTAGTCCAAGATTGTGGGAGCTGACGAAGTGTTGACCTATCTCAACAGCCTTCTCTGCAGGAGTAATTAAGCGATCCGTGGAGTGATTGCTGTCAAGTGGGATCAACGGTGGAATGGGTCTTGGCTTAGTTTTTAAGATTTTTGTCAACTTCCAAAACGGCTTTGCACAATCTGGGAGAGAGCGGATCTTGTCGGCAAAATTGTTATTTCTGAGGTCCACCATTCTGGCCTTAATAATTTTGGTCATCCGATTGCAATGACTTTTTAAAGTAGGCAAACCAGTTCGCTGGTATTGCCTTCGAATGGCGTTGCGCAATTGAATAAGTTCTTTAGTGGGTCTATCAATGGGTACAGAGTTGCTCACCTGATCAATCACCGGTACATGTTGCTCCCGGGCCTGGGAGATCGCTTGCTCGATGCTCTGCAGCTGCCGTTCGATGTCATCAACCGAATCAAGGCGCATGTCGAAATCGATGTTGTCGTCAACGTGTTGTCGGAACCTCTCCCAACTGGCGCGATGGTAGTTCCGTCTGGTGATACGATGCCGGTTGACCGAGGAGCCAACTTCGGCCACCACCGGATAGTGGTCCGAGCTGAGCTCCATCGGCTGGCCGATGTTGTTCGCCATGTTGGTGAAGAAGATGTCGATTGTTGAATGGACCCCGGATCTGCTCAATCGGGTGGGAGTATCCGGGCCCAGGACGGTATAGTGGCCTTCTTCCAGGTCTTCCTGCAGTACTATTCCGTTGCGGTAGCGTCGAGTGTTCCCCCAAGTTTCGTGTTTCGCATTAAGGTCGCCGGCGATGATGAATTGTCCCTGCCTACGAGTTAGCTTGCGGATGTCGTTTCGTAGCATTGTTGTTGTTCCATTGGCTAGGCTGGCTTGCTTGGGACAATAGGCCGCGATGATGGTGATAGGATCGACAGCAGTTTCGACCTCGACTCCGATAGCTTCGATGGACTGCAGCTGGAAACTCGGAAGTAGATGACAGTTGATGTTGTGGCGTAGGGCGATCGCAACTCCTCCTCCACTAGAGCCGCTACGATCAAGTCGCACAATCCGATATCCAGGGATGAAAATATTCAGTTCCGGTTTGAGATGTGTCTCGGTGACGATGGCGATGTCGATGGCCTTCCTGTTAAGGAAGTCACCGAGCTCGAAGGTTTTGTTCCGGATGGAACAAGCATTCCAGTTTACGATGCTGATGGTGCGTTTACGGTCCATGTTTGAAAATAAATTTCATCGTCACGGACGTGGCGGCTTTGAGCTGTTCCTCTTTGGAGCGGCAGGAACGTAGTTGGCGGTAGAGCTCTTGGACGAACTCGACCATTTGCTCCGAGTCGTAGAGCTGTCCATCGGCCGGTGATTGCGTGGAGGTACTGCAACTCGGATTTGGATTGCCCCAGCCTGGAGGAGGAGCCGGCATGGGGGTGGCGGCGGCTGTCGCGAATCGTTGCTGAACGGATGCTGACGGGCGGATTGGATGGCGATAGTTCAATGGAACTGGCGGCAGATTAGGCACTTGGTACCTGAGCGGCGGGAAGTTCTCGACCGTATTCGGAGGAGGTTGTTGACGGTTTCGCCCGTTCCGATTTCTGGTGGACGCCTTTCTCCGGATTTCCATGAACTCCGCACGCTTGGGGCAGGCACGGCTTTGGCCATCGTGGTTTGACCCGCAGTTGGCACATTTGGGCTCGGCAGTCTCCTCCATTTGGTCGCATTTCGCCGTTTCATGCGCTCCTGCACACTTGACACAGCGCGGTTTCATGCGGCAGTTCCTTGTCCCATGGTCAAAGGAAAGGCAGTTGGCACATTGCGTGACGTCACGTTTCTTGGGGTGGTACGGCTCCCATTCAACAATTATGTTGAAGAGAGCCCGCACTTTCGAGAGCTCATTAAGGTTCACCGAGCCCTTCTCCAGGTGGGCCAGATAGAGCAGATCCCGATGGTTTCGTACCTCGGCCCGCTTCATGGGGAACACCTTAATCGGCTTGAGCTTAAGCCGTTTGAGTTCCTCCATGATATCCTCCGGTGGTTGTTCCGGTAGTCCACGAATAACCACCTTCAGTGGCTTGCTTCCGGGGGTGTCATGAGTGTAATACTCGAGCTGTTTCGAATCCAGGAATCGTCTTGTCGATGTAAAATCTGCTTCGGTGGAGCAGACGATCTTGATGCCCATGCTGCACAGCTTGAACAACGGATGGATTTGCGCCGCCGCAAGTTCATTCCTGAGCGTGACGATTTCCTTCGTGGTGGTGAAGAGAGGTGGAATTCTCACTTTTTTTGGCACCGTCTGCTCGGTGACCGATTGAACCGGAAGCGTGGCAAAACTGTTGTTGGCCAGTAGTCTGGCATTGTGATCCAATGACGCTGGGTTGGCATCGTCAGTTCGCGGCCGCTTTGAGCCGCTTGCCTGTGAGGTTTTAATTTTACATAGGATTTTATATGGGAAAACTTACTTTTACATAGAATAATCTGGCGAGGTGACCCGTTGCCATCTAAACATAAGTGAATCCAATTTTCTTCTTAGAAATTTTCCAAGAAAACTGTGAACTGTGAAACTGTGAAAACAAGTGATTTGACGATTGTGGAAAAAGTTATTAAGTTAAAACTGATTACAATCCAAACGAACGGCGCAATGAACTGTTTTTCCTAACAACACTGCCACTTGCAGCATGGCCTGTAGCCTACTGCTGTCGGCGCGAAGCAACCACGTTGTTGTGGGGCATTCACTCAGCATGGAAGAAAGCCGTTATCATGTGCATAGAACAGTTTGACAGTTGACTCCGTTTGAACAAAGTTTGGAAAATTTCTAAGAAGAAAATTGGATTCACTTATTTTTAGATGGCAACGGGTCACCTCGCCAGATTATTCTATGTAAAAGTAAGTTTTCCCATATAAAATCCTATGTAAAATTAAAACCTCTAGCGCAAAAATATAGTTTCACCGATCGCGCTGAAATTTTGCACAATTATTATGAAATCCAAAAGGCTCTCAAACGCTCATAGGGAGCGAATATTTTTCTCTTCCATATGTTCGTGTCCCAGGCTACTGTTCATAACTTCGCAAAAATAAAAATAAAAAAAACATTATGCGCTTGGATTTTTAAATTAGGAACACTTCTTACAATTATATTGGATGAATCAGCTCAATATAATTCCCAATTCATGGTAAGTGGTTATCATCATCATCACAATAACGTTGATAGCTAAAATCAGAAGCGCTGTAAGCCTGGAAGAGAACGTCACAAAGAAGTAATTTCAATTGAATACCACAGAAACTCTCCCCTGGAATTTCAAAACAAGAAAAAAATACACTCACAATAAACCCAATTTCCAAAACGAGCCATGAAGAAGCCAGTCCGCATTTACCTCTCGGTATTTTTCAGCCAACCGCAAAAATCCCCGTAACCAAAAGCGCCAAAACACCGGAAATTTTCCCATCACTGCGGTTCCTATTGAAAATGCAGCTTTTCACAAACCCTCTTTCACCAGTTGCATTTCGATAATCCTAAATAGAAACGTCTCCCTATCTCTATGGCCACCGCCGCCGCCGCCACTACCAATGACCACGGCAGAACATCGGCCGATCCCATCAAATCCGCAGGTTTAATCTGAAGCGTCTCCTTCGTGCCATCGTCATCAAATGTCATACGGTGGCTGGACTCCGGTCCGGAAAGTCCAGAGCAGGCGAGAAAATGACGACCAAAATCAAACACGAACGTGGTTTCCCCCGTCCTCGCTCGCAGGATTGTCTTTTGTATCAGTCTGTGCCGTCGGTGGCGCCCTTGAGCCGAAAACATCTAAATCCCCCCCTGTGGAGACACGTCCGAAAACATCAATCCATCGCGCGGGAAAACGATAGCGCGTCGTACGTCCGTCCTATGCCGAGAATTTGACCGGCTCGGCATCGGTTTCGGTCAAATGGTCCACTTGATCCGAATGTGAGTCAAATGGGATAATGTTGTGGGGGGAGAGGGATGGCTCGTAAATAACTGCTACTGGCTGCCAAGTCCAGGCTGCATGATTCGGGATGGATCGGGATGGTCCAAGGGTGGTTGACCGAGACTAGCTGTTGGTCGTTGTCGTCGTCGTCGTACTTTTGTCAGATGCCAAAATGATGTCATAATCACATAAAGCTGTCAAATACAGTGTGTGCATCGGTTGCACTGGTTACAGGCAGTGTTTTGGGTGGTTGTAAAAGCGATTGAGAGTTAGAGGGTGATTTAAAGTTGTTTTGAGTTTCATGCAATCGTGAGCAAACTTTCTGGTGAACTGAAAGAGGACATAAGGCTTTGGAATCCTGTCCAGAATAAAAAGAACCAGTTCATGAACGAAACATCATTCTCGTCGATTAGCCACCACAAATCTCGACAGACCTCTGGAATCCTCTACAGCCGACAACTCCATAAATTGAGTGTTATTTATCCCCGAACTGCAGCCCGAACGAGAGGAACACATCAAACATCACGGAACGGTGCCTTCTAAACGGTTTCCTTGAACAAACATCGAAACGGTTCATACAAAACTTCGCATTCGGCGTTGTCGTCGTTCGCTCTCAGCGCAATCGACCACAGGCAAAAAAAAAGAAATCCGGCTGAATGAGCCAACCGTTTAAATTTATAGCTATACCGCATCCTTGCAGTAGCATCCAGCACTTCACCTACACACGACTAACTTACCGGCGGGAGAGTGCAAAAAATCCCGAACCACCATCCTGATGACGACGTCAACGATGAGGAGAGCTACTTTTATGACGATACCACAAATCGTACCTTCAACTATATGCCGCTATTACCACTTGTTTCTGTTGACACCCCTCCCCCCCTTTGCAGTGAAGGATCGAAAAAAAGAGGGCAAGAAATTTTTCATCACCTACCCCCCTCACCCGCCCATGCAGTCTCGCTTGCTGGGAAGGTACTTAACAAAACACAAATGTGAATCATAAACCGGCGAAACTTACTGGCTTCGAACAAAGGACAAACACACACACATTCGACGCTGGTGCTGCTCGGGAGGGTCGATAAAATTTATATCGGACGATAATTTTTCATTGCCAGCAGCATCCTCAGGGCCGTCGTCGTCGGCGTCGCGTCCGTCCGTGCGTGCGGTTTAGCCTGAAGAGGATGACAAGATGTGAGTGTCTGCATTTTAGTGTGTTAGTCCCGCCCTCGATCCAGCAACGGCATGTGGCATGCGAGAGCGAAAAATATCTCACCGAACAAATAAGGACGGGTGTCACCGTTTTCGCCTTGAATTGTCGGAGGTGTGGATATCACTGCTTTGGTTGAAGAATCCATGATTGATTCTTCATCTGAAGATCTTGAAACACTTACACCACATCCTTCCTCAAACGGAACACACGTCGGCTTATCGCATCCCAACGGGTAAGGGAATACGTGGAAAAACAGTGACAGTCCTTATCCGTCCGCTTCCAGCGAAATGGATCTCTCCCAGCCGGAAAACGCGCCTGTTTAATGTAACGTATAAATTGTAATAAATTTCCCAAATTCTGCCTCATTATGACGGAAGCTCCCTTTTTTCTGCCGCGGTGGATTGGACGGAACGAATCGGCAACGTACCAGCTCGGTTCGACTCGGAACCGACTTGTTCATTCATTTCTCTTGGGATCGGATTGAGTAGGAATGGGATCCGAAGATGCAAGGGGGGTGAAAAGGAATCTATAAGCGTGTGGGTTGCGAGTGGGGGTTTGAGGGAGACGAGTTGCTTCCCTTTAATCAATGGAATCAAAATCCGATCAGCAATTTCTTAGCATTATTATTCATGTATCGAGACGGAGTGCCGTGCCACGAGTCAATTGGGAATCATCAATTGCGATACGTGAAGGCATGGAGGGGGGGAGAAGGATGCGATTGTTGCCCGTTGTGAGCAACAGTTCGTGGAATGACTTGCTGATGAAAGAAGAGGTTTGAAAATGCTTATTTAGATGCGCTTGGTTGATGGATTATAACGAACTGATTTGGTTATGATCAGTTGTTAAATGTAGTACAATATTTGTATGCAAAGTTGAGAAGTGTGGGGTTAAATCTGGACAGCGTATTCAACGAAGTCACGGCAAACGCTATGGATGAAACAACTTAAAACAATAAAGAAACAATAACACTCCGAAATTGAGAGATTGAGATTTTATGATTCAATATGTACAATAATTCCGGGCTATTTTATGATTTGACGGAAACTATGGAAACTGTGCACAGGGATTCCCATTCCATGTAAAAGACGGAAAAAAGTCTTAAAATGGAATATTGCCAAGTTATATGTTTCCTAGTAAATTTGAGCTGTTGAGTTCAAATATGCTATCCTAGTTGCCGTTTTAGGGCACACATTAGCCACATTCGATAAATTGTGAATACGATTTTTGTTCAAAACCATTTGTTCTTCTTCTTCTTCAGCATTTCAAGCTTAGTGCTTTCACAATTAGCTTTTTGCTTGCTCTCAACTTAATGTTCTAGATGCACTCCCACAGTTATTAATTGAGAGCATTCGATGCGAGGTACCATGTTTGCATTAGTATGATTGTGTGGCAAGTAAAATCATACGCTATGCCCAGGGATTTTCCTTAACGAAAAATTCCTAGACCAGACCGGGAATCGAACCCAGCCACCTCCAGCATGGTGTTGCTTTGTAGCTGCGCTTTTACTGACTGAGCTAAGGAACCATTTGTACACAAAATTAAAAAACAAGTGTGGTGAATAATAAATTGATCTGGCTGACCACTACATGAACTTCCGAAATTTCCTGACTATCCGTAAAATTTGATAATTTAGCAATTCCATAACAAAAAAATGACTAGGAACGAGAAGAAAGATTAAAGGGTATACAGAATCAAATTGCGACACACACAAATAATCGGCCAATATCGCCCGTTCTACCAATCATCTTCAAACTTTCAGGGAGTAAAATGAAACATGTTATGAACATTTTTTCATGTTTGTTTTATTCAAATTCAATTCCATATCCAAATGCACGAACCTTCTTCTTTACACTACTCATAAGGTCCTGTACAACATTTGGACCAACTTTTTTTTAAGTGGCAATCCATTACTCTTCCATTATCTTCCTACGATTTCACTTCCTTAGGATGCTTCCGAAGTGCCTGCTTCATGACGGCCCAGTTCTTTTCAATTGACTTGACTTGAGTCTTTTTCAATGAGTTATAAATTTGTAACCACTTAATTTTTTAATAATGCAAGAAAATGAAAAAAAAATGAATTATAGTTCAAGTTAAAAGTTCAAAATAAAAAGATCTTATATTTAAAATCAACTATAGAAATGTCCTTTTAACAAGCAAATTACAGAAAAAAAACGACGAAAATGGGTGGTGAGGGTGGTAGGCTTATATTTCTCCTCAATGTGGCGTGACATCATTTATGACTCTTAAGGTGTTGCGTGGTGTTGAGGTTTCTTTTCATTTGCTTTCTCTCTTAACCCTTCATTTGGTAAAACATGTTTTTTAGTTCTCTTTCTGCTCCATAATGACCTCCACTCTATGTGAAGCTTAGTAACTGGCGCTTGAAACTAGCTGAAAGGCTTTTAATACACTAAGTAACTTGTTTATGAAACGTTAAAAACAAATACTGCAGTATATGTATGGTAAAATCACTAGAACGAAAGTGGTACAACTCTTCAGATATTCCGAATGTTCCGGATGATCCGGAGTACCATGCATAGGGCAGTTGAAATCTCTGTTACGATCGCTTGGATCAAATTTGAACCGTGCACGTGAATAACATTAATTAACTCCGAATCATCTGATTTTCACTCAGTGCTGCACGCAATTCCGCGCCGATTTATGGTTCGTCGCCAGGACTGTTACGATCGAGGGTTTATAAGGTAAGTAGGTCTTTCGGATCACCGCAGGAAACACGTCTTGTAAGTAGCAATAGTCAATTCATACAGAGGTTTATTCGGGTTTCTCATGCATACATTTGTGTGAGGTGAAAGATGTCTCATTTCGCTCCTCTCAATCTCAAATGTGTCACTACAGTGAATTTGTTCTTACATTACATGTAAATTTATTTCAAAGTTAAAATTCGAATTGATCGTGAGGTCTGACCCTTTTTACACTTCCCTGAGAGTATCAGGAATACGTACCCGGATGTGGTCATAGAAACTTGATATCATCACCATTGCACTTATTTAATTCTCATGTTCTCATGGGTCTTCCATTAGCTTAGTCGGTAAAGTCGCTGCTACAAAGCAACACCATGCTGGAGCTGGCTGGGTTGGATTTTTCGTTAACGAAAATTTCCTGACTCCCTGGGCTTAGGGTATGATTGTACTTACCACACAATCATATTAATGCAAAAAAAAAAAATGATACCTAGCATTAAAAGCTCTCAATTAACAATTGTGGAAGTGCCTTTAGAACACTAAAGCAAGCAATGAGCGAATAGTGAAAGCAATAAGTTTGAAATGCTTAAGAAATGCTTATGTCCAACTATGTCCAGTTAGATGCACATTAGGCTGATGCAAATTTCGAAATGTTTGCCTTCTTAAGCTTAATCGCCGCCAATTTGGGTCCTGATAGTCCCCAAAAAATTTGAACACATTTGGTTTTAATTTGGCTTTGCACACGCTAGTCAATGTTTGTATGGGAATTATGAAGAAGAATCTCAAACTTACATTTCCAGATCCCTAACATCTTGATATTATGTCCTTAAACCAAATCTAATATAGATTCATATAGTGTAAGTTGCCAACTATCAAAATGCCGAAGATATCAGACATGTAAATTTTATACAAAAATAGTTATTCAACAAAACATAAAATACAAACTTTAGGTATGATGTTTCATTCTTATTTTTGGCAACACTGTCTGACGGAAAACTCACCTAGCATGCCGAAGAAAATTTATTTATAAAAGGTGTCAAATGGAAAACAAAATGGACTGCGATATTCCCAAGCCCCTTCGCTCCCATCGCGAAATATTTTTAGTTGGATCTGTGAAAGCGGATTTTGTTCCAACTACGATTCCGAGTAAAAAATGCAAATTTTTTGAGGACTATCAGGACCCAAATTGGCGTCGATTAAGCTTAGGGGAGCAAACATTTTGAAATTTGCATCAGCCTAATGCACATCACTATCGGAATAATCTCGTGGACAGCAATCTTTGCCGGTGTGGAAACCGTTAGGACGAAATCGATCACGCAGTTTGATAATGCACGGATCATGACGCCACCAGAACACGCCTTCTGAATACCCTACGAAGACAACCTTATGTTCCTGTAAGAGATGTGCTGGGATCTCACGACCTGTGTTATCTGCAAAAGACTTATGTGTTTCTCCAAAACTCTAGTAAAACAGCTTAATGTTTGTTAGTTTTTTTTTTCTTGATTTACTAGATTGTGTTTGTTTTGTTCCGCCATCTGAGGAGTCTCACCGTCACTTAATGGTAAACACAACCAGCTTAACACAAAAGAAGGGTGCTCTGACCATATCGTACAATGTTCAAGTGCTGGTGATAGCTATCTGATGAGACTACTGAATACTATTTCCATGTTCCTCTATTCAACCCATACCCAAAAATTATCCCCTTTATTTTTAACCGCGCGTAATCGGCCCAAGTCCTGCTAGCCCTAGTTGTTAGTCAGTCAATATATTAAAACAACAATTAATTATCGGATCCGTATAGCTAACGCAATTGAGCCAACCAAAATATGAATGATTTAAAAAATAAATGTAACGCATGATGCGGCTTTGATCCAATTCTGAATCTGGTCTCGGAGGAGCCTGAATATTAACGCGAATGTGTGCGGAAGGGCGATTTTCAGGAATAAAATAAAAAGTGCACTTAGATCACAGAGAACAGACATTGATGTCTATATACCTTTTCTTGAAAAACGTGTGTAAAAGTAAATATTGGCAGCTGGTATAAAAAGCAAGTGCAGAGAAAAACAAACAAAACTTTTCAGGTTATGTGCTAGGCTTTGTATTGATAAACATTCGCATGACAGTTCTCGCACAACTGCAGCGCCACCTACCAGGAGCATAACGACATACATTTGAAATGTCGGTTCAAAGTTTTACACAAGTAGCAGATCGAAGATGAACGTCTGTTCTCTGTGCTTAGATGACATGTAATCAAATTGGTGTCTTCTAAGTAGTTTTTGGTAAGATTAAGGCGCATCTTAAAGAGAGGTTGTCCATAAGCTGCGTTCTTCAGGGTAAATTTTTTTTTGTGTGACATTCGAGGCTTTCAAAATATTCTAGAAAATTGTAGAACTCACAATTTCCATAAACTTTGCAGAAAACACCAACTTGCTATCTTGTGTTTTTTATTGAGATATGAAACATTTGTTAAAGGAACCCCCTTTAAATAGATTTTTAGCTCTAACTTTTTCCTTTGAGTTTTTCTTGGTCCACTATGTTCTAGAAAGTTTTTTCGTTAAATACACAACTTAGAAGACAGCAATACGCAATTTTTAAAACTGAAATGATACAAGCGTTTTGTTGTTCAAAATATGCCATTTACCAAGGGTTATATCTCAAAATTGCGCAAAAATGTTGAAAGTAAAATTTCATAACATTATGGTGAATGTTTTACTGAATATTTTTATGTTTTATTATTTACGGGGTAATTGATAATTACTAGGTGATTTCGGTTGAAATACAGTCTTCAATGAGCTTTTCAGATACAGGCGTTTATTTTCATCGAAACATGCTGTTTTCAACAATAAAAATGAAGCGACATGCGACATACTATGTGTTGAAGAAATCAAGTAAGCCATGGAATCCGAGGCAAAGAAAGTAATTCACTATCATAGCAACCGTTGCTGAGTACGGTAATAAAAACCAATAATTTTCAATCGTCTGAAAAAACTAGTTTCTTTCTCCACACTGGAGAACGAAAAAGTGTTTAAAGAAAACTTCAAGGACATAAGCAGCTAGAAAAGGACGAAATCGATTTGCAAGCAAACCATCTAAACAATTGGTCCTCTGTCCAGGTGAGCTCCCTTTCGGGCCAAAACCTAGCTGAAACTGAACACTATGATTGGGAATGTTTTTTTTTTCATAGAAATGCCCATCACAATCTCGGAACTAGTTGAGCCTTTGATGCAAGGAAAGGGTGCAACTGACGTTTTTGAGCATGTTTCAAAAAAATGTTCTTGCAATGAGATGACAATCACGGTAGTGAAGATAAAGATTACGAGATTTGTTTCCTAATTCAACAATTTGTGGAAGAAGAGCAATCAGTATCGAGAACGGTTTGAAACACTGAACACGAATTGGTTAAAAGGAAATTAATTTTCAATACATTGAATGTCTCAAGAACACCAATGGGCCGCCTAAGAAGATCTTCACAGAGTCAGGCAAAAGGTCCAAGCAGAAAAAGACACATGCCTTACGTGAACATTTTTCTCCGCATGAATTGCTGCAGCCTCTAGCGTACATTCGGCAGGTTAGCTATTTGGTGACATGTTAAGCAAATGACAAAATGTTCAATAAACTCAAAAAGTCACAACCTAGAAAATCTAAGAAGTTAGATACAGTTCAAAATGTAGAAAGGATTAGAATTAATGAATTAGAATTTATGCATTCTCCAGAACAATTTACAGAAGAACAACAAAAATAACTTAACGAAGGAATCAATTACGCAAAGGATTCAAATCCTGCCACAAAATATACGAACAATAATCGACATAGAGACAACAATCAACACTTACAACTTACACACATTAAAAATACATGAAATCAGAACAGAAACAGCTAATATCCACAAAAACACAAACAAGACACAAAACAAACGAAACACAGAAGAACACAACATTATGCAAGAATTAAAACAAAAACCGGTTGACTATTTGATATCAGACAAGGAAAAAGTACAGTTATAATAGATAAAATAAGACTACGAAAACGTCATGAATGAAAAATTAAATAATGGCCTCTTCAAAAAACAGCGATCAGATCCCCTTCCGGGAATGATAAGACGTATGGAAAAAACGTTCAACGAATGCATTATTATTTGGTAATGAAATTAACAATCTTAGTGAGCCGAATTCTTCGTTACCTGTGATTAAAGGTCTTCTCAAAATTCACAAACCTGGCAATGATATGGGTAAAAGCATTTTAGCGATAGTTAACGAATATAAAAATATGCCAAAACTATTTTTCAGTCGATCAATTAAAAACAAAAAACATTTTGCAGAGCTCGTCCGTAACAAAGACATAAAAGAAGATTAAATTTTAGTATCTTTTGACGTCAAATACCTCTTTCCTAGTGTCGCGAACATCGCGATGGTCCGAGATACCAATGCACAAGCGACACACAAAATACATTCATTGTTAATCCAATACACTCTAACCAATCAAACACATTCGATCTGTAGCTATATCCACACCATCAGAACATTCGTGGACAATATACCTCATTTGAAATCAACGTGTACCTTCCTCATTCTCCACCGACCAAAGCCAACACAAAGCCATTTAAACAGTCTTTTTCAAGACTAAAGAGTTGAAGAATTTTCTGTGGCTATCAACTCTGAACCAGTGACCAATCCCAAATTGTTCGCTCCACCGTTGCCAGGTGCTGGAGCTCATCGAAGAGGATTCCAGTGCGCGGACACATAGTATTCCAGTAAAAGATACCTTAAACTTGTTAGAAAATTGGTTACTCTTTCAAAATGACGTTCTTACATAAAACTTACACAACTTAGCATGGAAGTAAATTATTTTTCTTTCTGAAACGAACATTATAAACAATTAAAAGGTGCCCCTATGGGTAACCCCCTTTCCCCTTTTCTGAGCGAAAATTTGATGGCAAATTTCGAAAAATAATTACAAGATACAAATCAACTACCTACCGTTTGGTGTTGATACGTTGATGATGTGTTTTGCATTTAAAAGAAAGATCTCTTACCTTTCACCCTTAAAACATGACTGATTCTATTGAATTTGCAATAAATGGAACTACAGGACTTTTCATTTGGTGTTCGGTGCAGTAATTGCTTGGAAAACTGATTTCAAACATTCGTAACACACATATCTAAACTACACACAAAGACGTGTTTTTAGTTCATCGACGTGTAGAAAAAGAATACCCAGAACATAGAGCAAATCCTAGCGAGTTCAGAAGGAGACTTCCCAGAACTTCAGGAAGAGATTTCCTGGAAATCTTTATACTTCTACGAAGGTCAGGCAAAAACTTCTCAAAGGCATAGCACTTATTGGAATGTTCTAAGCAAATCAGGACCAAATTAAGTTCGAAGTTCATGGTCATACTTCCTAGAAAATCAAAAGAGAACTCCTCAGAGCACCAGGAAAAAAGTTTAAAGAAGAGGAGTTCTTAGTAGTTTTGAACTTCCCAGAACCTGTTTTTCCCAGGAATTCAAGATGCAGAAGCTTAAGGAAAAACTTCATCGGAGCTCAGAAAAAAAACTAGCTACTCAAGCAGGATCAAATAACATGATAACTGGCTTTGGTATTAAGGAGCTCAGATTACGACGTAAATTACCTGAGGATAGTACCATAATAATGTTCCCACAATGTTTTGCGACCACCAAACTAAGGTAAGACACTACCAAAATAGTACCTCTCAGGTATTCCCAGGTATCCAAAATAACAAGTTTTGTTATTGGACCCAAGCAGGAGACAACTACATATGAATACCTAATTTTGATCTTTTGATAACTGGCCTTGATATTAAAGAGCTCAGATTAAGAGGTAAAATACCTAAGAAAAATATCTCTCAAATAACAAAACTTGTTATTTCGGATACCTTGGAAAACTTGAGAGGTGTCTTATCTCAATTTGGTAATCGCAAAACATTGTGGGAACAACTTAATGGTATTATCCTCAGGTATTTTACCTCTTAATCTGAGCTCCTAAACACCAAGGCCAGTAATCAAGTTATTCGTTCCTGCTCGTGGAGCGATATTATGCTTGCAATTCTTAGGTATTTTGCTTAATCTGTGCTCAAGGCCATTTATCAAGGCCAAAATTAGGTATTCATATATGGTTGTCTCTTGCTTGGGTAGTTAGGGCACTGCCTATAATTCAGGAGAGAACTGCTCTGAAGTTGAGGAAAAAACTTCCCAGAGATTCAGGAAAAAATCTTTCCATAAGTGCTATAGAGTTTCCTGAAGTTCGGAACAGAATATACTATAATTTGAGAACAACAATTTCTCGAAATTAAGGAAAAAACCTCTCAAAATAACAACAAGAAATATTCCAGAAACTAAGAGGGTGCTTCCTAGAAAGGTGAGCAAAAATTTCTCAGACATTCAGGCAACAAACTAGCCCAAAGTTCAGGAGAAAATTTCCAAAAAGTTCAGAAGAGGATTTTTTCTAGAAATTCTGGAGAGCACTTTCCTAAAGTTTTTGTAAAAAAGTTTCTTCGGAGTTCACGATAGGACTTTTCAAAAGTTTAGAAAGGATATGCTCAGGAAATTGAACGAAAAATACACTACCTATAAATTAAAGAAGGATTTTTTCAAAAACTCAGGACTTCAAGAGAGGATTTCCCAGGAGTTCCACATGAATGTTGCCAACAGTTTAGTTGGAACTACCCAGAAATTCAGGAACATACTTCCCTGAAGTTCAGGTGAAAACTTCCCTAAGGTTCTGAAGAGGACTTCTCAAAAGTTCAAGACGAAACTTCCAAAAAAATTAAGAAGGTTACCCAAGAAATTCTGGAGAAAACTTTCCCAAAGTTTTGGAGAAATTCTCTTCGCAGTTCAGGTTGAGACTTTTCAGAAGTTTAGATTGTAGCTAAGTTCAGGGAAGAAAAACTTACCGAACGTTTCTGGAAGGTTAGGTTGAGTTGTAAGATGTGAATTCCCGAGAATATCTGGAGTGACTGCCAAGAAGTTCATGAGGAAACTTGCTGAAAGTTGTAGCATTTTTTCATTTAAATTCACGAGATAATCACTGAAGAACCAAATAAGCAGTCATACAAAAATCATGCTTATGAAAATAATGATATTCATTGCAATTTGGCAAACACCATCTTCCATACCGTTCACACCGTACTATGCGCTGGGACACAAACTCATGGAGGAATTACAATTCCTTAGGTTCAGCAAAGGAAAAAGCTTAAATGCTTTACCATAAGATCAAAGAATTTCGAAATAAAATCCTTGAAGTGAGATAGATCATTGCATATCTATACAGCAACCTCTGAAGTAATGTTGTCAATAGCTTCAGTATAGGCACTCATAAATTAGTTGGTGATAACTACATAATAACTTCTCTTCTGAATCATCTTTGAAATTAATATCTACACTTGTCGCAACTTTAGAACAGTGTCCCAATGAGGTTTCCGAATACAAAAACATTAGTGTGAATCACAAAGCAAGAGTGAAACATGTACATACTTATTCTCCGACTGGCAGTAATAGCAGCTGAACTGACAAAGGTCTTGAATTATTGTTTTGTGTAATATTTCAATGACATTTTGAAAAACTTGGAACACTAAAGTCAACTGTTGAGTTTGGTTGCCGACTCGATCAGATTCAGTCGGCTTCTGTAATGCGCAATTTTGCTCGACTTGACTTCTATAATTGACTCCACAGTTTTCATACATTGCCAGTCACATGTCTCATACATTGTACGCAATATTCAACACGCTTCATGGTTTTTGCACAAACCGGATGACACCTTGGACTTTTTAGAGACATCTCGAATTGACTTGTTTGGACGGTTCTTGAACTGTTGCACCACATTCCCGGCCATTTTACTGTCCATTGGACTACTAGAACGACCTCTCCTTTCCTACATTTGGACACTCGGACGCTCCTTGAAGGTTCTTATCGCACGGAATACAGTTCTATTTGCAATTGCAAGCTTTTTAGCGATGTATTGGTGGGACGCCTCTGGATTTTGATTGTAAGTGCACTCATTTTTTTCACGGATGATTTCTTGTTTCGACGACATGATTAAAACTACTGCATGAAAAACTATGAAAATTGCCCAACTAGCACGCCATGATCATAATTCGTTGCAGCAACTTGAATGTGACCAACAAAGGCACATGCATGTTTTCCCAACTTAATGGCAACATGCTCCTAGGGTGGCAGATATAAACAATACACTACGAATAAGATTTGCTCAAATTTTCTACTCATACGGTTCAAAAGTTACAGAAACTTTTCGGTGTGCCATTTTCTTTTCTATTCATCTTTACCTCTTTCGACGAGACTTACATCGAGGCGGACACAAAGCAATTTTTCACATTATCTTGAATCTTAAGTTCACCGTCCGCCACCAGGGATGCCATATTCACAGTCATATCTGTAAATTTACAGACTTTTCAGTTTTGTTGCAGACTTTTTTAACGATGCAGACATTTTATTTATATTGCAGACTTTTACAGACATTTGAATTATTTAAAAAAAATTTCAATAAAGGTATTCTCTGAAGTTCGGATTTAGATTTCTGGCTAGAGTACAGCAAAAATTATGTTCGTGAAAAATGCCATATTTAATGATAACTGAACTTAACCGCCTATTCAACGTTTTGTTATTTGGCCTTGTACCGTCTGACATATTTAAAGAACTATATAGGAGATTGTTAGTTTGTAGTTTTCACGGGTTCCCTTTCCCCTTGCCTACCAAGCACTGTGGTAGCTAGGCAAGAGATTGTCAACTACTTATAATCAATTTCAGCAAACTAATTCTTAGCAAACGTGGTATAGCAAGGCTATTGACTAGCAGCTCGAGTTATTTGGACTACCAATACGCCTTGGGCCATAATATCAAAAAATAAACTTATTTTCTCGATTGAATAATATTATTTTTGTGATCCTAACATTTGCTCGTGGACAGAACAACATTAAAAGTTATGAGCTATTGAAATAAATCTTAAAACTCAGATTTTTTTTTCCAAAGTACTACTAAATGCATCATTGCAGTACATTTGCACTATGAATTTAGAAATCTACCCCTGAATTAGTCCTACATTCCTAGAAGTATAGAAAAATAAATCAGAATTTAGGGCACATCCTGGAATGCTTTGAAGCAGACTTCCCAGAGCTTCGGGAAGATTATTTCTAGAAGTTCAGGAAGAGACTTCCTCGAAAAAAAACCTCTCCGATGGTCAGGTCAGGATGGTCAGGAAACTTCTCAGAAGTATTGGGAGCAAGCAGTTCAAACATGAAGAACCTTCAAAAATTCAGGACCGAACATTACCGAAGTTTAAGATCATACTTACCTGAACTTCAGGACAGAACTTCGCCAAGAATCAGGAGCGGTCTTATCAGAGCTTCAGGAAGAAGTGTAGGGAAGAGGACTTCTTTGAAGTTTGGAACTTTTCAGAGGTTTTGGAATTCTTCCCAGAAATTCAAGATGGAACTTCCCAGAAGTTCAGAAAAAAAACTTCCCCAAATTTTAGACGGGAAGTAACCAGGAAGAGTGCTACCTATAGTTTTTCAAAATATCAGGAAAAAATTCCTAAGGACGATGCGTCATAGAAGTTCAGGAGAGAACTTCTCTAAAATTCAGGAAATAGCTTAACAGAAGTTCCGGAAGAAACTTCTCAAAAGGTTAGTTGGAACTTCCCAAAAGTCGTAGGCAGCTTTTCCTAAGTAGAGCAAGGATTTTTCTAAATTCTTTAGAGAGAACAGCATGAAACTTTCCAGGAGCATTGTGGGCGATTCCTTCTAATTTAAGGATAAATTTCCCAATATTTCCGGAACAAACTTACCCGAGGTTCTGGAGAAAACTTCCCAAATGTTTAGAAGAGGACTTTTCAGAAGTCCAGGAAGAAACTTCAAGAACAAATTTAAGGAAATTTTCCTAGACATTTTCGAGACGGCTTTCCCAAAGTTTCAATAAAAATTTCCTCGCAAATCAGTATGGGACCTACCAGAAGTTTGGAAAGAATAAGCTCAGGAAAAAAACTTCCCCGAATTTCCGGAAGAAACTTACCAGAGAGGGCATTACCTGTAGGATCACGAAGGAATTTTTCAAAAAAATATGTAAAGAACACTTCAGATGTTCACAAGAAAACTTCTCAGAAGTTCCGAAGAGACTAAAAGTTTAGTTGGAACTACCCAGAAGTGCTAGATAGCTTCCCTAAAGTTCCGAATCAAACATTCCAGCATATCAGAATGAGAACTTCTCAAAGTTCAGGAAATCCCAGAAGGTCAGGTAGATACTTTATATAAAATCAGCAAGAAACTTTCCAGAAGTATAGGAAGAACTTTTTCGTAGCAGGAATGTATCAGAAATTCAGGAACAAACTTCCCCGAAGTTCAGGAGAATACTTCCCTAAAGTTCAGAAGAGAACATCTCGGATGTTCAGAAAATAACTTCTCAGAAGTTCAGAAAGATACTCCTAACAAATTTAGGAAGAGTTACCAAGAACTTCTGGAGAGTACTTTCCCAAATTTTTGCAGAAACTTTCCTCGTAGTTCAGGATGGGACTTATCAGAATTTAGAAAGTAACTATTCAGGAAAAAAAACTTACCAAATGTTTCTGGAAGCTAAGGTTGAGTTCTTAAATGTGAATTTCGAAGAAAATAAGGAGTGACTGCCAAGAAATTCATGAGGAATTTCGTCTGAAGTTCAGTAGGAAACTTCCCAGAATTTTAGCAAAGAGCCTTGCAGAAGATCAGGAGAGAGCTTTCCTGAAACTCAAGAGATGATCACTGACTAACCGAAGAAGCATTCTATACCAAAATCATTCATATGACCATAATGTTATTCATCACTCATGACACCATATTCAAATATGGTATTCACCATCAGCCCAACCGTTCGCATCATACTATGAGGATACACACTCATGCAGGAATCACAATTCCTTACTTTGCATCTCACCTCGTTTGGAAGATTTGATCAGTAAGAAAAGTTTAGCTGAAAAGTTTAAAAAAAATCAAAAAGTGATTGGGAAACTAGGAGAATTTAAAACTAACACTTCCCAGTAGTTTCCCAATCACAATCGTTCTACTAATACACTCAAAAAAAATTTTTTTTTTAAATAGTGTTTAAAAAAAGTGAAAGTGATCAATAAGTGTATCAATATATCCGAGAATGTTTCCAAAGTTCAGAGAATCTATGTATATATAAAAAACCTTTTTAATGTCATTGTAGTGTTTCTTTTATTAATGATAATAAAAAAATCTTGAATTAAATTTTATAATTTATGTCACGGAAAATACAAAACTGGAAAGAACATTACAGGGGTTAAAATACTATGGAAAATAGGGGGTTTTAATTTAAAAAAATAATATGTTTTTTTCTGATGGGTGCCCTTCCTAGCACTAACATTTTTTTTTGAATCTCAACTATTTTTTCTCGATTTTTAAACAAGAAAAATCTAATCATTTTTATTTTCACAAACCGACATGCAGTTTTACAGAATAACATTTATTTTCAGTAACGGGGACTTCCAGCACTTAATTTTTAGTAACGGGGGCTCCCATTATGACATAAATGTCAACTTATGTATGCTAGAAATCAATGGTTGGTTCGTTGGTTTAGGCAGTCTGTTTTGGGTAGCATGTTTCATGATGAAATAGGATGGTGTTGTCTTGTAATCAAATTTTTTCATAATATTTTGAAATTATTTTTTCAATAGTTACGCTTGTCAAAATTAAGAAATTAATTAAATGCCGGTATATTATTATATTTACTATCGTACAATGTTATAATCCACATACCCCTATAATACCCTATTGTGTCATTTGTGCGAATGCTTCAAACTTCAGTGCCACTTTGAAAATATAAAACAATAGTGTAAGGTTGCAAACAATCCAAGAAATAGATGCAGAAATGTTTACATAATCACTCATATAGCAAAAATGACATAACTCACTATAATTATGTGTTTTCGTTGAAAGAAGTCAAATTTTGTAAAACAAAATTTACAGACTTTTATAGACATTCCCAGACTTTTCAAATTTTTATCACAGATATTTGAAAAAAATATCTGGCATCCCTGTCCGCCACCGGAACAATATGTAACCGAAACAATAAATACCGTGCTACGATCGCAGCTGTTCGCCACCAAACAATTAATTACCGAAACAATAGAACGAAACGCACTATGTCCTTCAACAAAACCGGTTAACTCCAAACACTGTTAACTCCAACAAATTTAACATGGGTTTGGGATAGAAAAAGAAATTTCTTTCGAACACGATACCGACCTTAATATGGGACCAACCGCGAGCACTTTTAATTATTTTTACTTTTCATTTCATCCAAAAAAAAATCCGTAAACGAAACACTGACTATAAGATCTCAAGAGATCAACATTGGAGAGGTCATCCGTTTTCACAACAAAACACCCCGACAGTGTGTTGGTGCTTATCTTGAATCTTAAGTTCACCGTCCGCCACCGAACAATATGTAACCGAAAAAATTGGATTTGGAGCAAATTATTCTGCCACTATGGCAAATAAACGCAAACGTAGAGGGCAATCTACTGATTCGCCTTCAAATCAAATCAATGTGAGTAACCAATTTGATATGCTCACAGATGATGAGAGTGATCCATCATCAAACCAGAATTCCAATAAACTTTCTCGATTGAGAAAGGAAAAAGTTCCCCCTATTGTGGTAACAATTTCGGATTTCCATGCTTTTCGCAAATCTTAACATTTGTTGAAGGTGTGAGATATCCCTTTCAAATTTCCAGACGAGGTGAATGCCGTTTGCTTGCAGAAACCTTGGACGGATTCAAACGTCTTCATGAGTATCTTACTCAGAAGCAATATAATTTCTTCACAGAGATCGAAGTAGGTCGCGCTCCGGGACTGACGTATTTGTGCTTCGCTGCTTGTTTTATCTGCAAATTTTCGAGAAAATTAGATATTTAGTGGAAATTATTGTGTAGTGTTGAACTTTTCACCTTGATAATGATTCGGTCACTAAAGAGTTGATTGCGGTCCAACACGAGGCTTTCGACTGGTGTAAAAACAAAGTGTCCCCGGTGCAGACGGAACCCCGAACATACAGCCTTGCTGCGACAGGAGGAGCTCGAGTTCACCCGCGACACTCGGAGATGTTTGGTTAATGGTCGTGGAGCGATCATGGTCGACCATCTCCTTAAGAACAGAATGTTATCTGGAGGATACGCGGACCTGCTCTGGTTCCTCGATGTTACAACCACAGCAATGGAATGTTCTGGAAACCCGGGTGAGCTCTTTCCATTTTCTCCTTTTGTGTCCCATTCCAATATTTTTGTTTCGATATGTAGATATGTATATGTATGTGTATGTACACTCAGTGGCATGGGAGAGGCCGAGCGGGGTTTTGTTGGCGGAAGACTCTATGTTCAGCCTCCTGTGGCTTTGTCAATTGTCAGTGTTTTTGGATGAAGATTTGACAGCATTATGCAAAATGTGTGAATCTGATGTGATCAGGTTTAATGTTGATAGGGTTTATAGATTTGAGGTTGTCGTGGCATGTGTGAGGAGTCATTTTTGGACGTGAAGATTTCGAGGGTCCGTGTTTCTGTGAGGGTTTGGGTGGCATATTGGAGGTTTCTTCGGGGCTTGTAGGGGTACGGGGGATTGTGTGGGCGGGATTTGAACTGTTTCCATAGGGTGGTTTGGGCTGCAGCTGCGTCGGGGTTGACGTACCAACGTGGGCATTTCCCTTTTTCACCCGATGCTGACCTTGCTGAGGTATCGGTGCAGGGGAGGAAGCGAGGTGAATTTTATTAATAATACTGTATAACACTGTATACATAGTTTTCACAAACCAATTCATACTGAATGCCATATTTTCAAAGTTCTTCGTGGGTTACAATAGTTGTTTGGGATATTTCACGCGTAACAAATCATGTGTATTAATAAGATTAATTCACCTCGGCTTTTTTTTTTGCACCGATGTTTCGGCGGGGTCAGTATCGGGTGAGGGGGGGAGGTGCTTGTGTTGGTGTGTCAACTTTGACTCCAGCTGTGGTCTAGACCACTTTGTGGAGGTAGTTCGAGTTTTGTCCACATTGTTTTCTGTATTTTTGTAGGCTGTGGAGGGGTCTTTAGTGTGCTGCCTGGGTCCTTCACAGGGGTGCGGATTTTTGGGGTTGCTGTGTCCAGGGATGGCTTTTTTCACATATGTTGTGATGGCTTCGGGTCTGTAAGTTTTGTCGGCATGAGGTTTTGATCGCATAGGGTCTATACATTAGTTATTAGATTGTCAGATTTTCGTTTGGAAGTATTGATGGTTGGCGGGGAGACAGGAGGTTGAATAACGTGGTTTTTGGGGACAGGGTTTTGCTCGGCTTTTTTTTTTTTGCTACTGAGTGTACGTGTATGTTTGTGTATGTATACATGAGTATGTAGGTATGAATGTTCATGTAATTTTATAATGCATAATATATATATATGATCACATCACTTATCAAGGTGAATCCTGATCCATCGAGCCCTACCCTACTAACATAGAAAAACCTCCTTCCTGTGACCTTTGTGGGGATGCAGAGGTAAACACGGTCCCTAATCAGCAAAGGTCACACTAACCTTCCTTCCCTATTCCCAACTGATTGCAAGGACGTGGCCGGCGCCGTTATTGATTATTAAAGAAATTGAGTCACTGAAACGTGTACAGTGAGAATGGTCGGTTACTCCCAGCCCCATTCAGTTGATTCATTGTGCAATTTCACTGATTCTGATCAATCACGGAGTAGCAACCATCGATACGTGCAGTCAGTCAAGCTAAGCTAAGCTAAGCTAAGAAGCAATATAATTTCTTCACATACGACACCAAAGCTGAGCGTCTTTTCAAGGTTGTCTTGAAAGGTCTGCCCAGTGGTGAATCTGTGGAAGAAATAAAAAAAACGAATTAATAAAATTACTTGGAACTAGCCCAGTCCAAAATCTCGGCCTGGCGATTCTCGCAAAGGGATTTCAAATAATTCTTCTTAGTTCACTTCAAGTCAAGTGAATTCAATAACCTTAAAGCTTTAGAAAAAGCAAGCCTTTTGCTCCATGTCAAGTGGGAACATTTCAACAAGACTGGAGCAAACTTCCAAAGCCTCACCCAGTGCCGTAAGTGCCAGGGATGGGGTCACGGAACAAGGCATTGCCATATGGTTGGTAAATGCATGAATTGTGGTGATTCCTCACACACAAAGGACAACTGTCCTGTGAACGAATTGTGGTGAAAATCATAAATCAAATTTTTGGGAATGCAATACTCGCAAAGCAATTTTGCAGTCGCGCACTAAACGACAGGTAGGAAACAATATACGTTCCCGACCAGCTACTACCCATTTTGCAGCTGTTAACATCGATCAGCCAAGAGCAAATTCCTACCAAACCGTCGGTAGAAACAGTGGACAGTAGGCTGATGCAAAATTCGAAATATTTGCTCCCCTAAGCTCAATCGACGCCAATTTGGGTCCTGATAGTCCCCAAAAAATTTTAACACATTTGGTTTTAATTTGGCTTTGCACACGCTATTCAAAGTTTGTATGGGAATTAGTATGAAGAATCTCAAACTTACATTTCCAGATCCCTAACATCTTGATATTATGTCCTTAAGCCAAATCTTAATAAAATTCATATAGAGTAAGTTGCCAACTATCAAAATGCCGAAGATACCTGACATGTATATTTTATACAAAATATTGTATAAATTAATAATGTGTCAAAATTAGATCCGATTTCCAAACCTTTCTGGAAACTCTCTAAAATCTTGAAAAAACCTCAAAAGCCTATACCAGCACTTAAGGAAGGTGATAAATTTTGCTCACAAATGTGGAAAAACCTCAAAAACTTGTTAAGCAGTTAGAGAGCTCCCATAATTTCAGTTTGGAACTTACTAGTCCTATTGAGGAATCGGTTTCCAGGGAGTATCTGAATATTTTCTCTCAAGAAAATATTTTTGATGATTCTTGGGGAACCGATTTGGATGAAGTAAGAACTATAACTAAAAAATTTCAAAATATGAAAGCACCAGGTGATGATGGAATTTTCTATATCCTCATCAAAAAACTCCATGAGAGTACTTTGTCTTTCTTGGTAAAACTATTTAACAGATGTTTTTATCTAGCATACTGATAAATGGAAAAATGCAAAAGTCGTACCAATTTTGAAGCCCTACAAAAATCCGGCTGAAGCTTCTAGCTGCCGACCAATCAGTTTGCTTTCTTCAATAAGTAAGCTTTTTGAAAAAATAATTTTGAATAGAATGATGCTTCACATCAATTCAAACTCAATTTTTGCTGATGAACAGTTTGGATTTCGCCATGGGCATTCAACTACGCATCAACTTTTGAGAGTAACAAATTTAATTCGTTCAAACAAAGCTGAAGGCTGCTCCACTGGAGTTGCTCTTCTAGACATAGAAAAAGCATTCGACAGTGTTTGGCATGAAGGTTTGATTGCGAAACTGAAAAAGTTCAATTTTCCGCTTTATATCATGAAATTAGTTCAAAACTACTTAATTGATAGAACTTTGCAAGTTAATTATCAGAACTCTAAATCTGTTCAATTGCCCATAAGAGCTGGTGTTCCTCAAGGTAGCATACTTGGGCCAATACTATATAACATTTTCACTTCAGATATCCCTGATTTACCTCAGGGGTGTCAAAAATCTTGCTTTGCTGATGACACAGGCATTTCCGCTGAAGGAAAAAGTCTTCGTGTTATATCCAGGAGGCTACAAAAAAGCTTGGATATTTTTACAGATTATTTTCAAAAATGGAAGATTTCTCCTAATGCTTCCAAAACTCAACTTATAATATTCCCACACAAGCCTAGAGCTGCACTTTTGAAACCAATTAATAGTCATATGGTCACTATGAACGGCGTTCTAATTTCTTGGTCAAGTCAAGTAAAATATCTTGGACTGATACTTGATCAAAAATTAACTTTTAAAGATCACATTGAGGGCATTCAAGCCAAATGTAATAAGTACATAAGATGTTTGTATCCTCTTATAAACAGAAAATCCAAACTTTGTTTAAAGAACAAACTTCAAATATTCAAACAAATTTTTAGACCAGCCATGCTTTATGCTGTGCCAATATGGTCTAGTTGCTGTGCAACTAGGAAAAAATCACTTCAAAGAATTCAGGTCAAAGTTCTAAAAATGATTTAGAAGCTGCCACCCTGGTTCAGTACTATTGAATTACATAGAATTTCAAACGTTGAGACTCTAGAAGAAATGTCCAACAAAATAATTCATAATTTTAGACAAAAATCATTGCAATCTTCATTTGCAATGATCAATTCTCTCTATAGATAAGAACTAGCTTTAAGAAATCAACTGTAATTCTGACACGCAGGCAAAATAAACCCTGTTAAGAATTCTGAATAGACAAAGTAAAAATAATATTAACACAATTAGATATTAATGACAGCATATAAGGATGAAATGTTAATTACTTAGCAGGATCACCTAGGATAATATATGAATGTAAAATAATGTAAAATTTGGAATAAATAAAGAGTTAAAAAAATGTAACCGAAACAAAAAATACCATGCTACGATCGCAGCTATTCGCCACCAAACAATTAATTACCGAAACAATAGAACAAAACGCACTATGTCCTATAACAAAACCGGTTAACTCTAAACACTGAGACGTACTTTTTCCACAAAAACTATTCGTTTTTAGTGAAATATGACGCAATTTCGAACGATTTTCCTCCTAAACTAACTTCTTTTGAACTTTTGAAGCCCCTAGCCTTCCCGTGCAACCTACTAAATAACTGACAGCAAAAACAAACACATCCGCTTGCGTTTGAAGCTTCTTATAGACTCCATCTTGGGTTGAAGCCCACTTTTAAACTCAAAAATGTTATAGAAAATTACAATTTTCAACAACCGTAGGAGTAAAATAGAACCAAAAATTTTAGCACAAAGGAAAACGTGAAAGCAATATAAGAAAACCAACCACCTTCTAGCAAAGCCTACTTAGCACTCTTTCAGCACTTGCTGTCCATAGACGATAAATAAAATATCGCAACTATCGCATGGCAAAGGTTCAAAAAATTTGACTCGATCGTCGATTAATTGAAAAAATCCAGTAGAAGTTGAATTAATAGAACAGAGTAGAATACCCTGATTCCCATCTGCCAACTTATTTCGATCTAATCCATTCCCCGAATGCCACCCTGATTGGTCATTTCGAAACCAATTTCGGTTTTGGTCACACGTTCCAGCCCAGAGAACTACATTTTCTGCCTCGTACCAACTCGACTCCTAAGCCAAAATAGAAAGGAACGAGCCTCACAGAGACACAAAACAATAACCGAGCATTATCTTAACTCTTTTCGATTATCCTTCATCCGTTTGTTGTTATCTTCGTCAACGCCGCCTTTGCCACTTTCTTGGACTGACTTTCGGGTCAATTTAGACTCTACCAAATGCGTTCGAAGCATTTCAGTGGAGCACCCCGATGACTTGGATGACGATGATGATGACTTGGATTTGTCTCAAATGGGAAAATCCTTTATTTAGGATTTAAAACCCGATTCGTTGGCAGCCGACCGGGCGTACAGGATGTGGGGCGTAAAATTAAAGACGTGATGCCTCCGAGGGATCATCAGCGGATGGGTACTCTTAAAGCCATTTAATGTGCCCTGTGGGTGTGACGAGGTTATGGTGGGTATGGCTAAAATAAACAAACTAAATGGAAAGCTCCATTTGATGAACTCTCCGATGCTGCTGCTGCTGCTGCTGCTCCTGCCCGGCTTGGGATTAGCTCGAGAGTTGACTACTTTATGGGGATTTGATGTTGCTCCTTCTGCTACGGCTTCGGTTTATGGACCTGTAGATGAGGATAATGTTGATTGTTTGTTGTGTAGTTCGATGGAATGTGGAACTATGGAGGAGGAGACGGTGGCGACGGTGGCTGGGGGGGCACATGCCGTAAAGTTTGCAATTTACATTTGATTGACTGTTGCGCTCAATTTGAGCTAGGGTTGGTTGAAGAATCTCTGTGTAGGGCAGTTAGGATTATCATTTAGTGATTTGTGAGTCTAAATTCTAATTATCCAAATTTCTCTTCTCTTTACAGGTAATTTTGAATCAACTTTGAAACAAAAAAATGATTAAAGGTTGGAAGCTCGCGGATGTCACATGCGCCCGTAAGTATCTTCATCTGTCATCTTTTGTCTACGTACTTGTCTGTTCCCAAATTTCCACCATGCCGCAACCGATATTCATATTTCTTGTTCAATCGATAATCGATGTAACCACTTCAGCCGATAATAGCGCTCATGAAAGGAGGAAATTTATCTTGTTTCGCTTTTTTTTTTCTGTGTGTTCGCTTGGCCCTACGGCATTCTCAACTCCGTCGTGGATCTATCCAGCCATCGATTTCACAGCCCAGCACTGGAAGATGCTTTTAACACTTAAGAGAGTTATAACAGCTCCGAAGCGATCCAAGCCACAAAGTTGAATCCTATCGAAATGTAACACAAATCATAATGTGCTGGCGGAGTTGGGTTCCGGGACGAGGGTCAGGACCGGTCCGAGGTGGCCCAGATTGGGGATTTGTTTCGGGAATGCAATTTATGTTGAGTTTCATCACTTTTGTTCGACGCCCCTTGCCCGGAAGGCTATCGGTCTTTTTTTTCTTCTTCTGTGGTTTGATTTGGGTACAAGTGTGTTCCGAGGCGAAATCGAAAACGATTGATGGAGCTTCCGGGGTTTTCCCGAATGAGCAAAATGCGATGGTAGATGGAAGGCAGCATCGAACACCACTTTGATGGTGATGATGGTTGTAAGATCTGGGCTGTCTCCGACTTTTCTCACCAACGGAAGGACGATTCAACCGCAACGGCCAGGGCGGAGGAAAGGATCCTGGATAAATATTTTTCTTTCCCTCGCACGCTAAAGTGATTTTGTAAATCGAGAAGGAGTCGTCTGACGACGGACTGGCCTCGGAACGCTAGATGGTATCGATGGCACAAGCCGACACAAACCGTCTAGGGTTGCGGATGATGTGGAACAATAGCTTTCTGGCGGCGGGCGTTCGGCATTCGATCCTTCCACTGAAACTCGCCGCAGATAATCGATGGCAATGTACTGTGTCGAATTTAGTTATCATAGGGCGCTGGGAGAGTGCGTGTAAATGATTTTTATTTCCTGACTTTGTGTGTGGGTACGATTCGATTTCGATTTTCTCTGGGAGGGGTGCACCCAAATCCAGTCGGAACGAGGGGAAAATGGTAGTTTCCTGATGTTGATTTTCCGGCACGAAAGGAAGGAAGGAAGGAAGGAAGGATGCCGTTGGGGATATTTGCTTTACGATAATGGATCCGGAATGATGTAATTTGAATTCGACGTAATGAGGACACGCGGACGAGACCCTTGCTGGGAGACGGCTGGGACCGACGTGCAGCACGGTTTGCCGATTCGGAACGGCTCTGGGAATAGTTATGGTCGTGCCTGTTACTACAGGTACGTGTGAGTGTTGGGGGAATACCTATTTACGGGATGTGTGAATCAAGATCAATTTTGGATACGGTTCCGGATCGACCGGCGAACCTGAACCTTTAACCATCTTCAAGGTGGGATGAAAAATTTTGAATCTTTATTACAAGAAAAACGTTTAAGTTTACTTAAAGTTGAGAAAATATGGAAACCTGGAGGAAATTTTCCGGAATTTCAATTCATAAGCAATCTTTTCTAAAAATACGCAAACACTTACTGATTAGTGCTGCATCGAAAATAAGTTATCCACTCAATTATCTTTCCAATAATATAATAAGTGATGTTTTATTCATACAAATGGATGATTCTGTATTGAACGGGCTTGAACTTGAACATTGTGAAGACCGGATGAAATTAATATTATTCTCTCACGAATTTGCAATTTGTTTATCCAACACTTTTCATCAAGATCCAGACATGTGTGTAGGAAATGAGGACAAACCGAGTAGACTTAGGATACCCCTGAGGAAAATTGACGCTTCGGTTAGTAAGTGATCTCTCCGGTGGCTTGCAATAGACTGATTAATTTATATTTCGGTTAGTATATAATATATAAAGCTAGTAAAGTTCATTTGGTATAGTGTTAGTGTTATACAATTTACTGGGTTTCAACCATTTTATATGAATTTCCTTACATGTGTTTCTTCAAATTTTTTGGACGCCTTACTAATTTTTCTTCTAGTTTCTAGTTCAAAGTACAGCATATTCTCAGCTGCTTGACCAGTTTTTTTGAAGACCCTCTTCACAATCGTCCAATTGTGTTCGATGGGCCGAATCTGAGGGCAATTTGCTGGATTGATGTCTTTCTCATCGATATATGTTCCGCACATCGAAAGAATCAAATTTTGCACTAGATTAAAGCTATGGCATAGAATACTTTTAATTTCGTTCGAGGATTGGTGGATATACTTTCATTATCACTTATCTTTGTTGTTATTTTATAAATTTTGACTATGACAGTTTGGCGGTGATGATCTCGTTGCCTTCAACAGCATCGGGTGTGACGCGCCGTAGCTAAACGTCGAATAGGGCCCCAACGTTAACTTTCGAAGGGGCGCAGTCAAACCGCCCCCCCCCCTGAAATGCACGGAGGATCCTCCAATGGCGTATGTGTCAAAACGCCTATGCCGAGCACTGCTCATGAGACTGCTGGGCGCTTGTAATATCCCATTAGATGCCTTCTGCACTGTATCCCAAAGCACATGGTAAGTGTTCTGCAATCACCCTACCCTTTGGCCAACAGTTTTGAGGAAGCTTTGAGTCCACTATAACTACAATGTCTCCGATCGCAATGGGTTTTGTTGGTGGAGCCACTTGGCCTGACGTGTAATGGTAGGCAGGTAGTCTCGTACCCACTGCTTCCAGTACAAGTCAGCCATGATTTGTGATTGAATCCAACAGTTCCTTCGAAGCAGAGGACAGGGCACAGGGTTAGTTGACCCCAACAGTCAGTACAGGCGATTCGTCATCATCCATGGGAAGGTCGGTTAATTGCCGAGAGTTGACGATGTTTTCGACATCCACCAGCACATTCTGCAGCACTTCGTCGGTTGGTAGTCTACATGCAATTTAGTAAGGTTTTGTTTAAATTACGAATCAGCCGTTCCCATAATCCTGTCCATGAGCCTGTCTTGGACAAGTTGCTGGATAGCCGCCCTAAGTTTCTTGATGTTCCCTTGGGAGTTCGTATTTTGCCATAATACAGGAGTGCCCGAGCAAAGGATTATACCAAATTGATAACAAATTCTAATATCTGAATATCACTGTATGATAACTAAATATGTTATCATTCAGGCTAAATAAACAGCCAAAATAACAAAAGCGAAAACAAATAAATATTCGATGGATATCACAACATTGACTTGTTTTATTATCATTGAGTTCAGTTTGAAAAAAAATGTTGTTAATTCCTTGAGATAATTTCAATTTATGTTCTCAACATGATATCAAATTCATACACCAATAACTGAGGTTAAGTTTTGGTGAAAAGCTCAATTTCATATCAATGACATGCTGGTAATATTCAGCATTCGTCAGTATGCTTGTCGCATTCAGTAACGTTCGTCAACAATCTTTAAAACAACGTCTTTAAAAATTGAAAACAGATGATAATAAAATTAGTCAATGTTCATAACTAAATTTGTAATGCGATAACAGGTGAGTTCAAAATGATTTCTGAGATATCTGTTTGTTATTTTACTTTACTAAGGTTTTGCATGCTGGATTTTGCAGTAAAGACTGTATTCGATGAAATTTGGACACACGCAATTGTTCGTAATTTTTTAGCGTGTGGGTAAAAATTATTGAAATTTTAACTGAATGTACTTCATTGTGTTGTGTCAATTGTGTAAAGAGTTTCGTGGAAATCGGTCGAGTGATTTCAGTGATGGCTTCGAATGAAGAAATAGTGCGCCAACAAATTTTGGGCACTTACTTCAAAGACCCAAACGCTTCTCATCGATGGATCGAAAAACAGCTCGGAATCGCACATTCAACCGTATCTCATGTGATCAAAACGTTAAAGGACCATAAGACAACCAAGCGGAAAAATTGTAGTGGCAAAAAACGTGGCACATCAAATCCGGAGAAGGTCAGGATGGTATTGAACCAATTTAAACGTTATCCCAACATTTCGATCAGGGATGTTGCGAAAAAGGCGAAAGTTTCAGTTTGTTTTGTGCAGAAAACAATGAAACGTTCTGGATTACATGTGTACAAGGTCCAGAAGGCACCGAACCGGAGCGATAAACAGAACTCGGTGGCCAAAACTCGTGTAAGAAAACTGTACAGGGATTGGCTAACAAAACCGTTCTGCATTGTGATGGACGATGAGACCTACATTAAAGCCGACACCAAACAAATGCCAGGACAGGAACACTACGTCGCCACCTCTAAGTTGGCCGTTCTGGAGAGTGTACGGAAGAAGAAACTGTCGAAATTCGTCAAAAAATTCCTTGTCTGGCAAGCGATCTGCGGATGTGGCAAAATGGGTCAGCCCTTCATCATCTCTGGGACCGTCAACGGACAAATCTACAAGGACGAATGCCTCCAAAAACGACTTCTGCCCTTCTTGAGATCTCACGATGGCCCGACGCTGTTTTGGCCGGATTTGGCATCTTGCCACTATGCCCGGCCCGTCTTAGACTGGTACAAAGATAATAATGTAGTTTTTGTACCAAAAGACGTCAACTCTCCAAACACTCCGGAACTTCGCCCGATTGAAAAATTTTGGACAATCATGAAGGAAAAGCTCGTTAAAACTCTGAAACTGATAGAAAATGAAATTGAACTAAAGAAAGTGTGGTTAAAAGTAAGTAAGCAAGTAGGTCCTATCATTGCCCAAAATTTGATGAAAGGGGTTAAGGTAAAGGTGCGGGCATTTGGGTTGGGAGAAGAGGTTCAATAAACCAATGATGTCAAAACTTAACCATTTAGTAGTACTTTATTTCCAGAAAGTTTGAAAAGAATCGGACTCAAGGAAAATTTTTGGTGACCTATTTTGTGTGTCCAATATCATCGAATACAGTCTTCACTGGCAGTCTCCCCTTATAGCTCGGTAGGTCGCCTTTAGTCGACGAATACGGTACCGTTGTAGAAGACCATTAATAATCGTCGCATGGTTCTGGTGTTGAAGACGTTCATGTGCATCCGCGATAAACGCGATCAATCGTGGTACTTGATGGTGACGAGGAAGGATGACATGCTCAGCGGCATCATGGTCGGTAAATAGACAGGCCTTCGTGTGACCTCGGATTCGAGCACGTCCGTTTTCATCAAGGAATCAAGGTTTCGAACAATTCATCCTTGTGCGCTCCTTGGGTCATGATCTCGTCTGAATAAACGTCTGACTGAGCTAGGCGGAACAGATAGTTTTCAGCTTTTACCAGTTTTTGCCGATTTAATGATCTACCAACGCGCTGATCCTTTCTTGTGAATCGCTTCAAATTGTCAATGTACCATTAAAGGTACGCTGTGCAACGAAGAACAGGAATCCATGTAGAGCAGTCTTGCAACCTCGATAGCTGTCTGTATATTCGATTCATTGAGTAACCAATGTGGACGCAGGTTTTCGTCGGTAGTCATTTCAACGCTCGGTGAGACAGGCCAATCATGTTTCGGCAGAGAGGTCCGGTGCACTTGCCTACTTTGTTCCATCATCAGCAACGTTTTTTCTTCGTTGGAACCCGTCGCCATTCACTAATTTCCGTTGATTTGAAGATCTCGATGATCCGGAAGGTAACAAATTGGCTATATCTTGGATGTTTGGATCTTAGCAGAGTACATCCCTAGAATCGGTCAAGAAGAACCACGCTGAGACTTTGATGGACAAAGACGTCAAAATAGTGTCTGCAAGCCGTTCACCAAGTAATGCTGCTTGTAGAAGGATTGTAAGAATATTAAAGGAGCTACTCTGGTTTTAGCTCCTTCCAAGACACATTAGATCACGTTTCTCTCTTGAAATCGAAGCTATATGATCGCTGCAAGGCCATTCTCGCTTGCGTCAACAAACGTGTGTATTTCTACCTCAGCTTCAACGGAGGTCAAGGACCGATTACCTCGTCGAACTTATATGCGGAAAGCTCGTTAACAACTTTTCAAACTGCGTATCTATGATCGTATGATCTCAGTCGATCGATGTTCTACAAATCTTTTCCAGCAGCACCTTAAGGAACACCAGCAGATGTGGAATGAACCCCAGCGGGTCATACACCATCATCTGTGTTTGGAGGACTTCTCGCTTTGTTGGCCGACGACTTCCAGATAGAAGAGCTTCGTCGTATCGTGTCGATGGCTTGTTCGTGTAACGGTCTGTTACAGTGTTCTACTACATTCCAAGCACCTCCTCAGTTACCTGAACCATTTTCGAATTGGAAATCCAATCCCCGACCTGCCCCAATTTCCTTCACCTCTGTCGCAAGACTCACCGCTTTTTCTTCCGTCTCCATGCTTACCAGCATGTCGTCGATGTAGTGTTGTTTGATAATAGCATCGACTGCTTCCGGGTAGTCGTGTTCGAACCGTTTCGGATTGGTATTATTGATGTGTTGCGCGGTACTCGGTGAACAGCAAGCTCCAAAGGTCATCATTTGAATAATGTACACGTTGGGTTCTCACTCGTATTCCTCACACCAGAAAAAGCGCTGAGAATGGATTTGGTGGAACATTTCTCTGATGTCTCCGCATACTGTCACCTTGAATTCTCTAAACCGGATCAACACGGACAGGAGTGATGCCACATCATCGGGGCCCTTTAGAAGGACTGGGTTTCGAGAAAATCCGTGAGCTATGGCTTCAGCATCCCTACTAGGTGAAACTTGCCTGGTTTGTTTGGGTTTACTACGAGAAATATCGGCAGATACCACACTCTTGGATGTGGTTCACGGAGTTCTTCTGGGGTGAGCTTCCTAACCTACCCTGTCTTAATGTGATCTGCATCTTCACCTTAGCGCTTTAGCTAGGACTGGGTCATCTGGTTTTGCAGACATTTCCATCGCCGGAGAGCCATCGGTTCACTGTACGGCAGCCGGGCAGTCTCATACTTCTATAGCAGACCACACTCGTACCGGATCTGCATAAAGCATACGGCCGGACATGGCGCAGACTAATCCTGAAAAAGTTTGCAAAAGCAGACGTAACAGGACACATGGCTAATTTTTGCAGTTCATTAATGGAGCGACGGTCCACCAACAATTGCTAGGAGTATGGCTAGACCAGAAACTAACCTACAATTACCAAACAAAAAGTACTAAAGACGTAGAAAAACGACGACTCAGCATCATGAAATACCTAAGAAAACCATGTTCGGAGCTGACAGAAAATGCCTGCTACACATTCTCAATATGATCATTCTTCCTAAACTCACCTACGGTGCTTGAGCGTATATTTGTGAAGATAGACAAATTGCCTCTAAATTAAACCCAATCCATCAAGGAATACGCTACGCCACAGGTGCCTTTAAATCCAGCCCCATAGAAAGCATCTTATCAGAAAGTGGGCTACTTCCCTTAGACTTGATAATTGAAAAGATAGCAGTGAATTATACTTCAAAACAACTCGCTCAAGGAATTTTACATTCGTATCTACATCTTATCATCAAAACGAAAAACATTGAAAATAAATTACAAATACCAACCATGACTATTGTGAAGGAGGATCCAACAGCAACATTACACTGGGAAGAGAGAAACTGTCGAATAAATACGGAAATTATAGAGCAAATTCCCCCCGGCATCGAAACAAGCTCATTTTAAGGAACTTTGCTGCACTGAATACCCCAATCATCAACACTATTACAGCGACGGTCAAAATTGAACGAAGGAGTACAACACTGTTATACAGCTCTATTTTATCCTGATATGGTCTCTTGTAACTATGCAAGAAACGAACTGGAATGGTATAAAGCACAAGTGGGCAAATACGTGCCAAAAAAAATGCAAATCCGCCTAACTGTTCAGAACTTCGCCCCTATATTAAAATACTGGGCTCTGGTTAAGCGGAATTTCTTTGTAATTAAGAACATGTCAAATGAGATCGACAATTTCATGAGAACATGGAGTGCCATCACCGCTAGCGTATCGGAGAATACTGTACGTAATCTAATAGCGGATTTGCCAGATAAAGTTCTAGAGTTTTACAGAAAGGAGAATGGCGCTACTTTATTTATGTCCGTCCTTTCGGTGTATTTAGAAGCTTCTTCAGGGACACTGGAAGATTGTTCTATTTATTGTTCAACAACTTCAACGTTATAAATTATTGTGTCGTTGGCAATTAGTTCAATTTTTGGTCGTTCAGCGTTCTTCAAACATGTAGGGGGCAGTTTAAGGAAAAGTTACAGAGTTTTCTCAAATATTACTTTACTGATTATAATTTCCATATAAGTTATGATCTTAGATCTTATTTGTTCATAAAAGTTACATATACTGCTGAATTTTTTGCAAATTTTATGCGTTTCATACTAATCAAAACATGTCTGAAAATCGCAGTTCGTAACATGATCCCGAAATATGGACACTTACAGAAATCAGTAGTCTATTGTAAAATTATCTTACTCTCGCATTATGATAGTGTTTTTAAGGTACCTAATTCATTATGCGTTCTGTTGAATATATTAGTAGCCATTTTATTTAAAAAATAAACTAAATCAACGGAAAATTCAACACTTTTTTGAACAAATAATATTCAATCAATAGTTGAAATCATCCAAGGCTCAGAAGAATAGCAAAGTTGCATGAAGTTTTAATTTATGAACAGTTGTAGGAAAAAAACATCCGGTTATAGGAACGGCTTAGCACCCAAGACTCTATTCGGCGGTAAACGTTAACCTACAACGCTCATTTTTGCAGTATGGTGCTTCACTACATGGAGCACAATACTGCAAAAAATGAGCGCTGTAGGTAAACGCTTACCTCGTGCTTGGAATAGGGTCTTGGGGTGCTTAAGCCGTTCCCTACCCTAGTAGCAAATAATCATCTGGTGTGAAAACAGGAAAAATATTTCCATTACCAAGTTACATTGTCAAAACCATCCAGCTTCATTAAGTTTTATTAAAGTTTTATGAAAGCCACTAGAAATCGAGTTGGTTTTATTAGTCTTTCATATAATATTATTATGGTCATATGACATTCTAAAACCATCTTGCCTTGAGTCAATGCATTAAACGGCAAATTGGCATTGAGGGAAGTCACCATAAACAACTACTCAAGTAGGCGTTTTTAAATACCTTCACATTTTTAGGGAAGTTCTAAAGACAAAGTAATGCTTGACCCTAAGGATAATACAAAAATCGTGATGGAAGGAAAATAGGGGATGGTTGGCATAGTAAAACCAACTGCTGTTATGAGTCGGAAGTTTAGAAAAGAAGAGCTGGGCGTTGTACTAATTCAAGAGCTATGGACCAATAAAGGAAAAATACTTGGTATTCAAACACAGGACTGTAAGCTGTTCTATGATGAAAAGCAGAGTACGCCCAGAACTGCTGACCAAACACTGAATTGTTATCCCATTAATCAAACGGGACATTGTTGTGGTCATGATTGAGGTGCCTAAATACCACCAGAGTAAAAAATGAGGTCATAGTGGCTTCAGCCTATTTTCCGGATAATGCTCCTGAAATGCCTCCTCCTAAGATCGACTCATTTGTGCAGTACTGCAGAGCTGACAACAAGTCATTCATTATTGGCTGTGATGCCAACGCACATCATACCGTGAGCAATTCATGAATGAATTTCACATTGCGAAGTTTCTGAGGAAACGTCATTGTCAGATCATAGAGCCCGATTATAAGTAAATATGGACGCATTTAACTCTAGAATTAAACAACATACACGGTTGATCAAAACGTCAATCTAATGGGTATTTATTATGATTTTAAACGATATATAACAAGTTAATACATTTTACCATTTCGAACGAACTGTCGCACTTTACTTGTGATTGATGCCATCATGATCTGTACAGCCGCTGGTGACACTGTACCGGCGAACTAATTCCACTTTAAACGCATTTGTTTTGCATTTGTTACTTATTTATCACATCCTCGAAGTTTTCGCTTGACAAATGCCCACTATTTTTCAATCGGTCTGAACTCAGGGCAATTCGGAGAATTAATCTCTTTGACTTCGAAATTAACATTGTTTGCAGCATACCATTCACATAGAGGTGCCAATATGTTTCAAATTTTAGTCAGGGTTATGAGAACCAATACAGCTTTTTTGCACCGATCTTAAATCCTTGTCTTCTAAAAGTCATTTTACTCCTATCAAAGATTTTATTTTGACTTTATGAACTCGTAAAATGATGTTTTGAAATGCCGTTTCAGGACATTATCTTATTATGGTTATGCATTAAACGGCCAATTGGCATTGCGAGAAGTCACCAGATAGTTTTATAGTAGCCATCGCGAAGATTAATTGGCTCTTTGGCAAAACTGTGATTTCTTCCATTCACCATTTTGAAACAAAAGAAATCCTTGAAAACCATTTTGCTCTTATCGTGCCAATATTCTCTATGCAATTTAATGCGCCTATGATTTGGAGCATAACTTGCTATAAAAAACTTAATATGTTTTAGATATTTTGCTATCAAATAAATTTTCCCGTAACACAAGAACTTCTTTCTTAAGATAAAATTTACTGCTTAAGAATCAGAAGAGCAGATAATAGAACGAAGCAGAGCAATAAAACCCAACCACCATATTACAGTGCATTTTGAAAGCTGTGGACATTCGGCCGTATGCTAGTTTTCATGGCAGCCAATAGGTTGTATGAAGGTTCTCAAGTGGTCATAAAACCTTTTCCTAGAACATTTTCAAAATTTTTAGGGCTTTATAAAAGTATTATTGACTTGTTTTCACAATTGTAAATACTTTGTTAAAATTTCGGCTTTGAAGAAGCATAGAAGTGGTGTGGGTGGACAAAATAGTTTTGAATGTAGTTTTATCAACAAAGCTGGAAGGAGTGCTCCATAAAACTAAAATTATTACTTGGGATTTGCCTTTCTGTGCCTTCATTAGAACTTACTTCACGTAAAGTAGAAGAATATTATTGTATGTAATGTTTGAAATTGGAAATCTCCTCCTTATCAACAATTAACATGCAGTGGACAGCAATTTCTATAAGAACCAAAGATGCGAAGAGAGAGTATTGACAGGTCAGATAGCTTTCGGTAGGCTGTGAATTATCATAGACGTAGTTTCAAATTGAGCGTAGGTCTTGTTTGTTAAAATTATTGTATGTGTTATATAATATTCCTCTATATTTGTTATTTTCCTATCTATCAAACTTTTATTCATTTTGACTATTGTAACTAATTAGACTCCAGAATATTTTTTTTCCTTATGTGAATTCCACGAAAAAATAAGTACCAACTAGTCAACTGGCAGAGCTTTAAGGCACTCCGGCTGGCGGAGTAAACTGAGAGCCGCAAAACCGCGCCAACAAACAAAAGAAAAACCAAGTATGACAGTCAGAAGTAAGGCAAAATGATACTTCTTCCCCCAAGAATGAGGCAAAAATAACAAATAAAGACAAAACAAAAGCAAGCCCCCAACAATGGATCCGAAGCTTCAAAGCGATGACTAATATAACGAATGGAAAAGAATAACGCGCAGTATTTCGCTGCTGTTCCGTTCGCTCACAATATCTTTTGAATAATAAAAAAAAATCAACCGCGCGGGACTAAGATCTGAATTTTCCCTCACTAAAGAGCAGGCAGGCTTCAACAAACCAAATGACGACGGCGGTGGCGTCGACGATGATGATGAGCATGATGATGAGATAGTGGAAAAAGTTGCTGTAAATGTAAAGAATCGTCACATTACAAAAAAAAAATAACAAACTGCGCTGTAATGCCTTCTTCGTCTTTTTCTTCTTGTTCTTCCGAATGGCCCTGGCTCTGGCAGTTGTTTTTCGCAGTGAGTGAGATTAACGCACGGCTTTGTGGTTGATTTCTCCGGAGTGGCAGCATACGGAATGAGGAATGACTCTGGCGGAATTGCTGGCATATGTTTTGCATAGGAAAACTGGGGCGCAACATAAAAAAAAAGAAGTATGCAAAAGAAGAGCCATTCCAAGAATCGCTTCCAGTTTAACATATGTTGGAGCAGCCCCACCGACCAGCTCACCGACCGACCGACCGACCGACCGGCAGCAACGTGTGAAGCTGTTGTTGAGTTTTCATCGCGAACAGAAGGAAAACTTGCAAAACACATGAATATAAATGAAAAGCTTTCGTGTTCAGGGGAGTGAATTCGGAGTGCCCGCCTCAGTTTTCCCACTCCGGTACCAAGCAGGCCGCGGCAGATGTATAGTTTGAACAACAGCAAAACAAAAAAAAGAAGAGAAAGAATTGTGCAAAGATATACTGCGGCTTTGAAAAGGATAAGCCGCTAGTGGATGAATGGCTTCTGAACTGAATACCACCAAAGCCGAACAATACCCAAGCGGAGTCTAATTAATCAAATTGGTTGGATGCCGTCACGATTTAAAAAAGAGTTTGCCCCAAAAATTAACGCATCGCATTGCTATGGTCATGGTCACTCGATGAAGGTTTTCGGGGCGATGAATTTTGATTTAACGAATCCGGCCGCCCCCCAGCAAGTGGCGGATTTCCATAATTTTTAAAGCAAACAGCCCCAAATATGCATTAAAGGATCAACCTGAATCCCCACAGGCACAGACGGAAATAGCAACAGCGAAGGCGAGGTAAAGTTTCGTGATTATTTACTTATCTAAATCAACAGCAAGTTTTAGCCCGACTTCCATCCATCCATCCTTTCTGGTGGGGCAAGAGCGAAGGCGAGAACGGGTCACACGAGAAAATGAATTCATAATTATCGCTTTCGCCCGGTTATGACGTTCGGCTGGCTTTGTTGGCCCTCGAGGCAGCGGTGCCAGATACTTTTTTCAAATATCTATCTATATAAAAAATGGATTTCTGTCTGTCTGTATGTCTGAACCTAATAGGCTCAAAAATTACTGAACCAGTTAGCGTGAAATTTTGTATGCAGGGATTTTTTGGGTCGGAAAAGGTTCTTAAGGCAGTTGAAGACCCCTCGCTTCTCTAAAAAGGGGGGCTCCCATTCAAATGAAACACATATTTCTGCATAACTTGAGAACTAATCAAGCTAAGTATACCAAATTAAGCATGAGAGAGTTTTTGAAGGCAAAAACGGTTTCTATTTTAGCTTAATAACCCTCCCCGTCGTAAAAGGGGGGAGGCTCTCATACAAATAATACACAATATTCTGCATAACTCGGGAGCTAATCAAGCAAATGGAACGAATTTTAGCATGTGGTGGTTTTTGAAGACAAAAAATGTTTCTATGTTGGTTTGAGACCCCACCCCATCCTAAAGCGGGGGGGGGGGGGCTCCGATACAAATAAAATACAATATTCTGCATGACTAGAGAACTAATCAAGCGAATGGAACCAAATTTAGTATGTGGTGATTTTTGAAGACAAAAAATGGTTCTATGTTGATTTGAGACCCCTTCCCTTTCTGAAAGGGGGGGATCCCATACAAATGAAACGCAAATCCTTGCATAACTCGAGAACTAATCAGGAGAGAAATGTTTCTATGGTGATTTGAGACTCTTCAGCCATATGAGGAGGGGGGCTCTCAAACAAATGAAACACAAATTTCTGCATAACTCGGGAACTAATAGAGCAAATGGATCCAAATTTGGAATGGACGAGTTTTTCAAGGCATAAAATATTTTTATGGTGTTTCAAAGCCCCTCCTCCCTCTAAAAAGGGGGGGCTCTCATACAAATGAAACACAAATTTCAACCAAACATGAGAACTATGCCTACTGCTTTGCAAATTTGTGTTCAGTGGTGTTTGGCTCCGGGATCTTATAATAGTTCGAGACCCCTCCCGCCTCTAGAGAGGGGGGATTTCATGCAAATAATCAACAAATTCCTGCATAACTCGAGAACTAATCAAGCAAATGAAACCAAATTTGGTATGGGCGAGTTTCTGAAGGCAAGAAATGTTTTTATGGTAATTTGAGACCTCTCCTCACTCTGAAAAGGGGATTCTTTCTATTAACATCTCTTTAAACCGTACGTCTGCTGTAGACGTTTTAGTTCATTCGAGACGACATAAGGACCGCAAGCACCTGAGCATTGTAGTGTGCTCCCCATTCCCTACAGATCCTATAGGCCTCATTGTATTGAGGTTCTAGGATTCTAAGCAGGGATATACCACCCCTGCTCCATAGCTCCGATCCATAGAGTATGCACGGTACAATCATTGCCCGTGCAATCTTGGTCAGTGTACAGCGAGAGGCTTCAGAGAAGCGGCCGTTTAGGGCCCTAAGAATGTTCAACTTTACGTTAACATTCAACTTCACTGCCTTGGCGTGCTTCACAAACCGTAGTTTGTGGTCAATCGTCACGCCAAGAAGCTTCATTTCCCGTACTGCCTTGACTTCTAGCTCGTCGATACAAACGTGGGGTAACCTAGGCCTGTGAGTATGACCAAAGCAGACGTGCAGAGTCTCAGACTTCTCGGGGGAAATCATAAACCCAACCCCTACTGCCCAGTCAATCACATTATCCACCGCATTTTGTATCCTGCTTCTGACTGCCCTTGCGTATTTACCAAATACGACAAGAGCTATGTCGTCAGCGTACACTAGGATGTGTACGTTTTCGGGGGTGCGTTCAAACACTGAGTTCATCGCGATGAGAAACAGTGTGACAGATATGACAGACCCTTGCGGGATGCCATTCTCTAGCAACCTTGAATTGGAGGTTGCGCCGGCGTTCAATACTCGAAACTTGCTATTGCGTAGGAAGTTTTCCACATAAGCCAACATACGTCCTTTAAACTTCCATTTCTTGAGGGTAGTCAAGATAGGGAGTCTCTATGTCATATCATATGCCTTGGACAATGTTCGAGAGATACTACATGGACGTGTAGTTTCTCTGTCTTGGCCTTGTCCAATAAATGATCGAGTTCAGAGTAGAACGTCTCCGACCCATAGCCGCATCGAAATGCGTGTTGCTGTGGGTGGATTCGCTCATGCCTCTCCAACTCCGTTGACAGGCGACGGTTGACCATCCGCTCGAGTGTTTTCCCCATACAGCTCAAAAGCGTGATAGCTCTATACCCATCTGTTTGGGTCTTACCTTTCCCTGGTTTGGGAATACGAATGACCAACCCTTCTTTCCACACATCTGGAATCATGCCGGATTGCCAAACTTATTTCAAAGTGTCCAGAAAGGCCAACCGACCTATAAGTGGCAGTTTCCTCAGGAGAGGATAGCCAATATCGCCAGGCCCCGCTGCATTGCCGACATCACGGCGCAGGGCCCAGTTGAGCTCCTCTAGGTCGAAAAGCCTGTTGTAGTTTATGGTGTCACTACACGAACCTTTGTTGGTACTACGGTACCTCTGACTTTACACGACGGAACTCATCACTACGATTGCTGTTTGCCGACACCTTGGCAAATTGATCAGCAAAGGCCTCAGCGATGAGCTCCGGTTGATTCGTGTAACCGATGTCCAATTTAACGACCCTTTCTACATGGCGGTTTTTTCCACCAATGGACTTAACCTTCCTCCACAGTTCGCTGGGGCAAGTGGATTCAGATATGTCCGCAGTGAAAGCCAACCATGTAGTCCTTGACGACTCTGGAGGGCAGCAACAGTCGCGGACTTAGCCATCTTGGCATAAGTCCCCCGAACACTATTCTCTTTGTTGTAGACCTTTTTTGCGTCTCGGTAGGAGACGCTCAAGTCGGTCTTCAACTTGAGAATGCCAGCTTCCCTTGCGTAAATGGGGCATTTACGGCTAGTGGGCTGGTGATTGCCGCGACAGTTCGAGCAAAAGGCCTTTGCTGTACACTTTGCGGCAATCTCATGTTCAGACGAGCAGACCCGGCACCGGGTCTTGCTCTTACAACTAGCTTTGCCATGTCCATACCCGTAGCAGTTGTAGCCCTGCCGCGATAGTTCATAGAGGGCTCTAGTCTGATTTCCAACAGCCCGAACGTCACCTTTTCAGGAAACGTGAGGCCCTTGAAGGATAACACCACGGAAGAGGTGTTCACCTTTTTGTCGCCGACCTTTCGAGAGATCCTGTGGACATCTACTACTCCTTGGTTAGCAAAATCTCGTCACGCACGTTGGTAATCTCGGCACTGGATACTACGCAACGCACTCGGTTGAGGGTTGGATGCGAAACAACCCTTACCTTGCGACCACTTGTCAGTTTTGATATCCTCTTCAGCTTTTCAGCATCAGCAGGATCACTGACTTCGAACACGTATCTTTTTCTACCTTGCTCGGTGTGTGCATCGACGGCATGCCCAACAGAACGTTGGACAGTCGATGCCACATCGAGGTGGTCCCAGGTCGTGTCTTCAACCCCTTCGATTGTTTCCATAAGGAGAACAATCTTGTCACGTTTATTGTTGGACAGGGTCCGCCGACCCTCCGAAATCAGATGTTGGTTTGCCATATCATCTGATTCTTTCGGGACTGATCCTCTCGTGCCGAAGCCGCCGGAGTCGAGCCCCTATTCCTTCAACAAAAGTAGGGCGGTGCCTCACCCCTATCACACCGACCGGAAACATAAGACGGCAGGTTCCAGCAGTATGCCGAATTGCTCCGTTGCTTCCTCGCGGACGCATCAAGAAGGTCCATATGGGCCATTACAGCCCATATTCAACAAGGACCGACCCTAAGCCAGCACGATTCCGCCGTCTACTTATTTATCGTCCGGTAGACAAACTGACTTCCGCCAGAAAGGTTGAGCACGGTAATCGGGAGCCCTAAGACATGACTAGGTACACCCTGCACACACTCAGTTCCTTTAGACCACACTGGACTTGTTCGCATACTAGGCAATGACGCGTCACCGCCTAGCATCCCACCGAGCACCTCGTACAGGTAAGAGTCAAAGTTCGGACGCCATGAGGTCACAAGTTAACAGGTTGAAGACCGTGGTCATTCCACCAGACACGAGTGTTCATCGGCGCCTGCATTAGCCCGACCCTGAAAAGGGGAGCTACCATACTTACGATACACAAACTTAAACCAAACATGAGAACTATCCCTACCGCTATGCAAATTTGTGTGCAGGGGTTTTTGGGTCCGAGATAGGATCTTATGATAGTTCGACATCCCTCCCGCCCTTAGAAAGGAGGGCTCCCATGCAAATGAAAAATGACAGGATTTTTTTTCTTAAGTTGTTCGAGACGCCTTCCCTCTGGAGAGGGGGAAGGAGGGCTCTCAAACCAATGAAACAGACATTTGAACCAAACATGAGAATTATACAGTCGCATGCGTTGCAAGGCTCGCACCGGGTTCAGCTAGTCTGTGATAAAAATTGAAAATGTCTGGGAATGTCTGTAAAAGTCTGTGATTTTTTTAAATTAGACATTTTTCAACGAAAAGACGTAATAGGAGAGCGAGTCATGTCATTTACGCTATATGTGTGATTATGTAAACGTTTATGGATCTTTTTCTTGGATTGTATGGACTAGGATTGTATGTTTCCTCCTGAACTTCAGACAATTTTCCTTCAGTCACTTCTTATTTTAATCGAAATTCACATAAGGAGACCAACTTTACCCTCCAGAAACATTGAGTAAGTTTCCGCAATACTTTGGGAAAGTACTCGCCAGAATTTCTTGGAAAATCTTCTCAAAGTTATAAGAAATTTCTTCCTGAACTTATGAGAAGTTCTTATCTGAACTTCCGAGATTTTCTTTTCTGAACTTCAAGGGAGTATTCTCCTGAACTTCGGGAAAATTTGTTCCTGAATTTTTGAGAAGTTTCTGCTTGAACTACTAGAAAGCTCCACCTATACTCCTGGAAAGTTTCTTCCTGATTTTATCAAAAGTATCTACCGGAACTTCGAGCAGTTCTCATTCTGAAATGCTGGAATGTTCGATTCGAAACCTTAGGGAAGCTATCTAGCACTTCTGGGTAGTTCCAACTAAACTTTTGGTGTCTTCAGAACTTCTGAGATGTCCTCTTGTGAACTTCTGAGGAGTTCTTTACTGAATTTTTGGAAAAATTTCTTCTTGATCCTACAGGTAGTGCTCTCTCTGGTATGTTTCATTCTGAAATTCGGGGGAGTTTTTTCTTGAGCTTATTTTTTCTGAACTGCGAGGAAATTTTTTTTTAAATTTTGGGAAGCCCATCTCTAAAATTTCTAAGAAAATTCCCTTAAATTTGTATTTGAAGCTTCTTCCTGGACTTCTGAACTTTTGGGAAGTTTTGTCCAGAACTTTGAGGAAGTTTGTTCAGGAACTATTGGGAAATTCGTGCTCAAATTAGGAACAAGTACCTACAATGCTCCTGGAAAGACTTATTCTGGGCTCTCTCTTATTCTGAAATTTTGAAATGTTCTCCTCTGAGCTTTGCAAAATCTTATCCTGATAAGTTGAGAATTTATAGGTAGTGCCCTTCCTGGTTAGTTCCAGTCTTAAATCTGGAAAGTTTTTTTTTCTGAACTTCTGGGAAGTTCAATCTGGAATTTCTGGCAAGAACTCCGAAACCTCTGACGAGTTCCTAACTTCAAAGAAGTGCTCTTATCTCCACTTCACCAGAAGCTTTGATAAGTCCTCTTCTGATGCTTGGGGAAGTTCTCTTGAAATTCTGGTAAGTATGATCTTGAACTTCGGTAATATTTGGTCCTGAATTTTTGAAGGTTCTTCTTGCTTGAACTGCTTGCTCCCAATACTTCTGAGAAGTTTCTGTCTGTGGGGTTGTGTCACCAAGTCTTTATAGCAAACAGCCGTTTGTGATGGTGTTAGCCTTAAGCTAGAATTCATGATGTTTTATTAATCATAGTTCACAATTATATCTTAGATTTACTTACAATTTTAGTGTAGGAATAAGTATATGGGAGGAATCGTTTCTTCCATCCACGTTGTCTTAGGTTATCTATAAGGCAAAGTTTATAAGTTAGCGTTTAATTTCACAACATTTTCTAGTAATTTTACTTACGATATCAAGTATAAATTCTCACTTATTTTTAAGAAAATTAACTAGTTTTAAGGAATCTTACTGATCGAAAATATGCAAATAAAGTTCGTCTCCACACAACAATGTGTTTTTGTAAAACATCAGTTCTTCAATGCTTCCATTTGACGTTTCTTTTCATGGCATGTCATTCTTGACATGTTCGGTGTATGCGGTCTGCTGTGAACGCGTTGACCTACATCGACGGCGTCGCTGCAACGAGGGGTGTTGTCGTCACATACCTCCACCCGTAAACCTAGGTGCTGACCCTGATACCCTGAAGGTTCCATAGGCTTACATAACTCTGCGACGTCCAACACTGCAAGCCGAACTGCAGGCCGCCGTAGAACTCCACTTGCCGTTCGCACCAATGCCTGGCGAACTTTTCCATCGCGTCCTGTAATTGTTTTCTCAATTCGTCCACTGGTTACGCCCAGTTCCGTTGACCACAAGAACTAGATCCCCCTCTTGTAACTCCTTGACGTCCTCGAACCACTAACATCGACGGGTTATCACTGGCAAGTACTCCTTTATCCATCTCTTCCAAAACTCTCCGGTGATAAATTGGGCCGATTTCCAACTACTACGGAGTGCTGCGTGGTTATTGTCTCCGGCTGGCGGAAGAAATTTGTTGCCCGTTGAGCTGCCCAACAGAAAGTGGTTGGGAGTCAAAGACTCCTGATCTGCTGACTGAAGTGGGATATACGTCAGCGGTCGGGAATTGACTAACGCTTCTGCTCCATAGATGATGGTTTCCAGGGTCTCGTCGTCGGGCTTTCGAAGGGTGTCCAGAGCTGAACCAACTGCTGTCTTTACCGACCTGACGAGTCGCTCCCACGCTCCGCCCATGTGTGGGGCTGCAGGAGGGATGAATTTCCAGGCAGTGTTTGAGTTCGTGAAGGTGTTTGCTATGTCCTCGTTGCTTATAGCGATCTCCTCCTGAAGCTGCCGGTTGGCCCCTTGAAAGCAGGTGCCGTTATCGGAGTAGAACACTGCTGGTGATCCACGACGACATATAAACCTCCGTATAGCCATAACACATGATTCCGTAGACAAACTATGGACTACCTCCATTTGCACAGCTAGAATCGTAAGGCAGGTAAATAATGCGACCCAGCGTTTCACCTGGCTACGTCTCACCTTGACCAGCACTGGTCCAAAGTAATCCACTCCAACGAATGTGAACGGACGTACAAATGGCTGCAATCTTTCCATGGGGAGAGGTGCCATTACTGGGGCTTTGGGAGTGGCTTTGGAGATCTTGCAGAACACGCAGTTTTTTACAACCCTTTGCACAAGAGATCTCAGCTTGGCCACTTCGAAGCGCTGCCGTATTTCGTTCACCACTGTCTCGTGGTTGGCATGACGAAAACGGCGGTGGTACCAATCCGTAATAAGTGTTGTTACTGGATGACATTTTTGAAGAATAGCATGATACTTGGCTTCGAACGGTACGTACGATGCAGCACCTATGCGACCACGCATCCGAAGGATCCCTTGCTCGTTCACGAAAGGCAAGATTTTATAGATGGAACTCGACTTGGACACGTTGGTATGACGATTATCCGGGCTACCCCGAGTTTCTTCCAGTCTGGTTCTCTCTTCTGGATAAACATCGTCTTGCGCCCTTTTCCATAGCAGCATTTCGGACCTGGACAACTCTCCCTGGGTACATTGATACGCAGATTCTGTCCGATGTTCTTTCGGCGCGAGTTGTCGATGAACCGAATTACGTACGCCATGGTTCGCAGCAACTTCATCCATTGGCTGAACCTGGAATACTCCAACAGCGTTGGGTGATTGTAATGTACCTGAACCTTTCGCACTTCTTAATGGGTTGTAGCTACAGAGGGTTGTTCAGGCCAAGACTTCTCATCATAGCGCAGAAATTCAGGTCCTCGAAACCAAGGACCATTGAATTCCAGGTTCGGACCGGTCTTCCATTTCGTAGCAACATCCGCAATATTCACCTTTGATGATACCCATCTCCAGTCACTCGGGTCACTCAGAGTGAGGATCTCTCCTATAAGAACTGACACGATCTTGTGAAAACGGCGATGGTCAGAACGGATCCAGGCCAATACCGTAGTGGAGTCACTCCAGAAGAAACGTTGAGTAACTGGAAAGGTATGATAGCCCAGAATCGAAGCATGAAATCGAACTCCTAGCACTGCTGCCTTCAACTCGAGCCTTGGGATTGAAAGCGTCTTCAGAGCAGCCACCTTGCTCTTAGCTCCCACAAGTGACAGCTGGATGTTATCATTTTTCACCAGTCGGAAGTATACGGCGCACGAGTAAGCTGCATCACTGGCGTCCACGAAAACATGGACTTGCAGGCCTTCCAAGGTATCGGGGAACGGTGAAAAGTAGCAACGTGGTATCATCAGTTTATCCAGCACCGGGAAGAGGTCCACCCACTGGCGCCATTTTCGGTAGAGGTCTTCGTTTATTGGATCATCCCAGCCTGTTCCAGCAGCCCATGTCCCTTGAATAATTATTTTCCCGTGAACAAGAAAATGGGAGATCAGCTCCAGTGGGTCGAAGAGACTCATAACAACCCTCAGCACTTCTCGCTTGGTAGGCACGTGTGCCGCGTCTACGATAGCACGAAGGTCATCTCGCAGCGTTACCGTGTAGGTGGAACAGTCCTCTCTGGAGAGCCACTTCATCCCCAGGACGGATTCGTACGTCCCTTCTCTTTCGAGCATCAGAGTCTTCGGACCGTCAGCAGTAATTTGCTCTATTTCGTGAAGGAGTTCAACCGAGTTCGAACGGAACCCCCTAATCTCGAATCCTCCTCTTGCATGAACTACTATCACTTCCATGACGATTTCAACTGCCTCTTCGACAGTCAGGAAGCTATCCAAGTAATCATCAACGTAATGGTTTTTTATTATGGCGGCTGCCGCACGTGGATAATGGTCAGAAAACTCCTGTGCATTGATGTTTTTAACATACTGCGCAGAAGCGGGCGAACAAGTTGCGCCGAAGGTGGCTACGTCCATGACGAAAACCTGGATTTGCTCGGAAAGACTATCCCTCCAGAGGAAGCACTGCGCCAGGCGGTCCTCCTTACGAATGAATAGTTGGTGAAACATCTCCTTGATGTCACCTGAGACGGCCACGGGAAACTGGCGAAAGCGACACATAACAGCTGGTAAAGGTGTTAACAAATCTGGACCTTTAAGAAGTTTGGAGTTGAAAGAAACACCATTCGTAACTGCAGCTGCATCCCAAACTAGCCGCACCTTGTTCGGTTTCTTGGGATGGACAACGACCCCTAGTGGAAGAACCCAGACGCGTTTAGTATCTGCGTTTGCCAGTTCAGAATCGGTAGCCTTGTGTGCATAGCCCTTTTGCACGTACTCAGCAATTTTCTCGCAGACTTGCCCTTTCAAGGATGGATTTTTGTTAAGCTTTCTTTCTAAAGACTGTAGTCGACGAACTGCCATAGGGAAACTATCCGGAAAATCCGGATTCTCGTCCCGCCAAAGGAGACCAGTCTCGAAGCCCCGAGCCTGGTCGTTTGCTCCAGAAGTTTTCTAGCTCGACTATCCTCCTCCGACTCCAGGACATCGTAGGGTCCGGTTACACCAGTGTCTTCCAGCGCAAAGTAGTCTCGTAGTTGGTCGTTGAGCTGATGGTCCCTATCTGGTAGTGCAGAAGCATGGAAGTTGACCACTGCTGTTTGCTTTGAAGAGCCGGCCACACACCCGAAAACGCTTCAACCTAGACGACACTTTGCAGCAATTGGATACCTTCCCGTAATTTCAGTGGGACTCCCAGATGGAGATTGTCCAATCCAATCAGCAGTTTTGGCTGGACTTGATCATAGTCATCCAACGGAAGACCCCGTAAATGTGGATACCGTTGGCAAAGCTCCTTGTACTTCGGAAGGTTCCGAAGGCCCGGATACACCGAGCCGCGTAGCGATCGTCTTCTCTAGAAGGGTAATGGAAGAACCCTCGTCGATAAAGGCGAAGATGGCTTCGGCACGACTTCCCGCATGTAGGACCACAGGAAGAATGCGGAACATAGAGAGACGACCACTTCCTAGCGTGAGGTTTACAGTTATATTGGGGGATGGTTGTGACGAAGACGGGGAATGAAGCAGTGTATTATTTGATTGTTATTTTTTGTATTCTTCCCAGCGCGGAAGTAACGATCTTTGATGAAGTTTGCAGCAGCAGATAATTTCTCATCTCCATGTGAAGCGCTAGGAGTGGGACAGTAATTTTATTGCTAGAACGAATAGACATGAAGAGAAAGTGTATTGCTAGATCCGTAAGGGAACGGCAGGCTTTGAAATTGAAAAGATGTAAGTTTGAAAACGAGCGGAGGGCATTTGAAGCCTGCCGTTCCCTTACGGATCTATCAATACACTTTCTCTTCATGTCTATTCGTTCTAGCAATAAAATTACTATCCCACTCCTAGCGCTTCGCATGGAGATGAGAAATTATCTGCTGCTGCAAACTTCATCAGTGTATTATGTTTTTGACAACATGTTTGGTGTATGCGGTCTGCTGTGAACGCGTTGACCTACATCGATGGCGTCGCTGCAACGAGGGGTGTTGTCATCACACTGTCTGACCATCGGAGAAGTTTTTTGTCGAGGAAGTCTCTGTTCAGATCCTTGTATGTTTGAAATCCGAACTTCAGAGAATACCTTTATTTGAATTTAAAAAATAATTCAAATGTCTGTAAAAGTCTGCAACATAAATAAAAGACATGCCTGTGAATATGGCATCCCTGCCTCGAGGGATGAATATTGTCAGCGCAAATGGAGCGACACACGAGGGATTCTCCGGGAGGGGATGGTTATTTCTGCGAAGGCCGAAACTCGATGGATCAAGACTGTGCGAAGGGTAAGTTAGGACTAATTCGCTGTCGAGTTGGAATTTAATTAAAGCTTAGTGATTTTGGTCCATTGTGGATTCAGTGGCCGAAGGAGCAACGACAGTGGTAGTTCCAAATATTTGGGACTCGGTGGGATTTAAATAGTTTTAAATTAAATTGAAGTTTACGGGATGTGTGACATGGAAAACACTTCCAGTTGTGGTGCTTATTTGCTTTGCTCTTTCCGTTTTCAGAATGTCGTTCAATTTCATCTCGATCTAAGACTATCGTAATGCGTTACACAGTAAATGACGAATCACTTCACAATTATCTTTAATTCGCTTTGTTAAGAGATTAAATGCCTTGCCCATATTTCTTTCAAATCAAGTCACAAATTCCACTTTACCGCCATCAGAAGCTCAAATCTGGGCCCATTAAGTTTCGCGTGACCATTCACCAAACCCGCATCTAATGACTGCCTCCCCCCCACGCTTTGCCACGGAAGAAAGAAAGCAGGCAAAAAAAAACTCCAGACACGGAAAAAAATAAATGAAAAAACGCTCCCCAATCACCTCATTACAATTAGTATCACGTAGCAATTTTCCGCTTTGCTCCTTCATGTTGTGCCACAAAATGGCTTTCTAGCTCTTTGCGGAAAATCCGTGCCATCATTGCCGCCGCGGCCGTTGCCCGTCGATTGTTGGCCGCAAAGCAGATGCACATAAATATGCAAAGCAGCACAGCAGCAGCGGATGATAAAAAAAAACAGTCAACTGTCCACAACAGTAGCAGCGCGTCACCTCCTTCACTTTGGTATCTGTCGGTATTCCCCCAGGAAGTGCTGCTGCCCTCGTTCCTTCCGCCAGAGGAGGGTGTGACAGTCAAACACGTTGATCAGGGTTATTTTTTGTCCGCTGACTATCACAACAGACAGCTCCCAGAGAGAGTGGGGATCCTGCTTTCTCCGCTGTGCCGAAGGAAATTTGCCAGAAGGAAAAGTTTTTCGGACCGCTGCGAAGTCAGTCGAAGCCGTCGATGGGCATTCTCATGATCGCCTGCAGGTCGGGGAGTTGTCCATGGAAAAATCGGTTAAAGTGTGAAATGATAGTTTAATAATTAGCCAATTGCAAAAAAGCACGAATCACAAAAAAGGTTACATCTATTTTAGAATCCTATAACAATTGTTAACTATTCATAACAACACAATCAAAAGATGATGTCTGATAATAACGTTCCGCATATTAAATTTACTTATTGGATAGACTTTTCCTAACAAAGATTTCAAATGTGGGTAACATAGCAGCAGTGAACGATATACAATAAGTGCACATCCCGAAATGCTCATCAGTTCTAGCTGTGCCACCGTGTGCTTATGTTCGTATGTTCGATTGATTTCCAGTTAAGTGTAGTTCACAATGCCTTCCCGTAATATAATACGTTCTACGGTGCGATTTCCTCCTGCCTTTGGTTATCCACTCGAAGTGTCACGGTATAAATGCTGGTACTCAAAGTTACCTGCTTTTCGAGCTGTGTTGCGTGGGCACGAGGAAAATGTCAAAACGTTGGAATATTCCTGGCAATAGAATAACAGGAGTTTTGCACAAACAATTCTCTAGGCAGCCAACTGTTGAAAATGATCAATGGTGGGCTTCCAGAATATGTCCCGAAATAAATCAAGTATATCCAAGCTAAAATCGAACAAGCTGAAGCTGATTACAGTGTTTCCCGTCGAGCGCAAGGGGTCAGCCAACTATCGGGACAAGGTATACTTGGTCTCTCTGGACAAGGACTGTTTCTGTCAGGAACATCTCCGGAAAACCAAGGCGGTCTGACTGACGCGGGACTGACCGCTGCAGACGACATCACGCATTGCGAAAACTGCCTATTCTTCGGGAACGGTACCATAAACTGTCACTTGAAACCCCGCTGTGACAAATGCGCTCAACCGCACGGGACCACTGAGACTGAATGCAACCAAAATGGACGAAAATGTCGAGCCGAAGTTCGTCAACTGTGCTGCCAACCACGAGGAAAGGAACCGATCGAGCTCAAAGCTACGTTACGAGAGCAAAGTTACGAGAAAATGAGAGGAAAGATGAGTAATTTCCAATTGATTCCAACTACCTTTATTGCTTATGCCGCAGCCGTGGCTTGTTCGGGAAGAGCAATCTGCGGGACATGCGGAAGCAACTCATCAAGCTCGAATCCATGATCCTTGCACGAGTATTGTCATTTCCGAACGAGCCATCCCAAAAAACTCTATTCGGTCAGCTATTGTGAAATTTCGTCATACAGGAGTATTAAAAATTAAGTGAAAAACATCTTTTGTCATATACAAGCTGAGAGGATGTTGTCGCCAAACATTTGCTTTTTATAAGTCACTCAATCTTTAGAATGTGCAAGAGTAAAACTACAACCTATACCATAAAAGCTACCTCATACCAGATACCAGCAATAAGTTATATGTGCTAGAAAAATACATGAGATCATGTCTGAAACATGAGTATATGAACATTACAAACCAAGTTGTGTTACTTGATGTCGAAAGTGGATTTATTCGAATTCTATTCACCTCCTAGAGGGTCCGGCGTTAAGCTGGTATTTAACCACAAGAAGAAGTCATCAGTCTCTTAGAGATTGTGTTCATCTTATGGAGGAGTTGAAAGTAGACTTAGATTCTGTTTTCCGGACGAAAATTTATCAAACGCGTCAATAACAAGTGGAATCCTTTAACAATATTTTCTGCAAATGAGTAAAATGTTTTAAGCTGTGAGTAGAGGTTCTGTAGACCAATGATAATCTCAAAGCGCTGGTTGGCAACCGGATAACTACTCTGCAAGATTTAATATTTATAGGAAAAGATCTTGAAGCTACAGATTTCTCGGCTTTTACTAAGGTGTTTGATACCCCAAAAAATAAATCCTGTGCGATCGATTCCTGTAGTCGAAATTTTGCAACGACACGCATATGTTTCAACAAAAGCCGTCAGGTTGATTCAACTGTTAATCAAACCCATCAGGAAATCAATAAACTGAACGCCAAGAATCCCAAGACAGAAGAGAAACCGTTGCATAAAATAAGTCCCTTGGACAAGGAGATAAGAAACGAAGTTCGTCCGATGAGCTTGAGCATGAGCAAGATTGACCGCCCGAGGTTGCTACTCCTTTGTTGCCAGATCAGCGGTTATTACACAGAGAACCAACAGACGATGCTTGGGACTAACATACATCTTCAATGTGTTAAAACTGGTGATCCCAAACTAAGGCAATGCAGGTCAAGTAAGGAAAGGGTAGGATTATGTTGATGTGATACTCGCTTTATTGGAAGCCGCGGAATCCACTGCAATTCCACGAGAAATGTGGTTTATTTGTTCCAAGTTAGGGTGTCCCGACGAGCATGGCGAACGAATAATTTGGATAACAATTAATTATGTACATCACCACCAACCGATCTTACCCGGTGAACCACGACTTTTACATGCTCACTCGATCACACGGGCAACGAACAATAGGCAACCGAAACAATAGACAAAACGCTACGCCATATAACAAAATATTACGGAACAACGCATCGACACAACCGATTCAACTAATGGTCGATGCTAACCTATTAAAAAGGACATACAGATACAATGGAAACAGTTACCTAACTTGCTCCACGTCCTTGAGAGCATTTACTACCTCAAGAGTCGCCTGTACCCAACTCCACAGGCGTTCGTCAAGTCTCTGGTACACCAATTTATCTCCATGCCCGACCGAAGCACCACTACTTAAAAGTTTTGAAAAAATAGAGAGATATTAGATATTGTCTTCAAAATTTGGTAGAAATAAATTATTTGTTGCCTGAAAAGAGACAAAATTAAGAACAAAGATATAAGTAGAATCCTTGTAGTGTCCCGATGGTCGAAGAGCATAGCCATTTTAATGAAAAGATACGAAGAGTTACTGTTGCGGGTTGTCAATTGTTGATTGCAACTATGTGTTGGGCACCAACATAAATGTGGGCTGAAATGAGCATAGAATGAGTATAGTGCGAACATTTTATTAAAGAAACGAATACAATACTCAGTTGTTTATTAAGCTGAAGCTCATTCGTGCTATATCTGACGAACTAAGTCGATGAATCAACCCTCTCAGATTTATTGCTAATACGCTATCCTGACAAATTTACAAGCTCACAACTGCATGCTAGTTTGTGATTTTAAAAGTTTCCAGATTCAGGAACAAATAGTCCGGCTACCGATGCAACACGGCATCCGAACTTTGGATTTGGTTATCAATGTATATCGTTTCTGTAGAGCCTCCTGAAATTAACATAATTACTCTTAACAACATAGCTGATAATCAACACCATATAGTTTTTAAAATATTTGATGTCCTTTATCCTCTGTTAATTCCAGAATTTTTCACAAAATTATATATGTTCGTCCGAAGCGTGATGACGAGCAAAATTTCACTGCTTAAAGTCGTGCTAAGAAGCTTTACACCAATTTTTGGCAAACATTTTTTTGTATCGAAATGGACGGCTTAACATACGTACCCGATTACTTCCAATAGTTTTCGTGACTGTTATAGGGATAGTTCTACTGCAGATTCAGCAAACCCATTTCAGAGGCTACTTTCACATACAATAAGTCTTTTCTTCGCTTGTTGCTTCTGACCAGAAAATGGCCGTTCTATATTTTTCACTCCACGCTCTGTCAAAATCATAATCTCCACCATGAGGCGACTCTAAATCGAACTTCAAAACTGCTAATTATTATCGATTCACTCGCGACAAAGCGGAAAAACACCCTAACTTATGCCGTTTTCGGTTTTAAACCTGGGTCAGGTCTGACTCTGACTCGCAATTACCGAACGAAAACGGATCCAGAACCGAGTCAGTATGATGGTATTAGTGCAAAATATAAACATCAACAAACATATACATTCTTTTTTTAGAGTTCATGTTTGTGTATTGGTGAATCCAGGTTGGACCTCGAAAAAAGTTGAGAGCGAATCGATGTTGGGTCGGATTCAGAGTGGATCCAGATCCGACCCGATCGAATAAAAAAACGTTTTGACAGATTATAAGGGGGGACCTTGGGCGAACCCAGTGGCAATAACCAAAAACGACATTAATAATTTATGTCCGTGTGTCACAATACTACCCCTAATAAACAAAATCAAGCTGATGTAATTCTTTTCCAGGTGATGAACAGAAAAACAATGAAAATGGGGAAATAATACCGACATTCACACAATTCGGGAAGGAGTCGATTGTGTTCACTACACAAAGCACGCACAATATTACTAAATATGTGAATTAGCCATAAGACAGGTCCGACAATTTTGCATCGGCCATTCCAGATCTTTTGAGAAGCTTCTCTGCGTATTGTGGTTGAGGAATTTCCATCATTTGATTTTCAAAATCACATTTGACTTCCATTCCCAAAAAATGCTTTACCTCCAACATGTCCTACATTTGAAATAACCTTGATAATTTGTCCTTGACTCAGAATATATCTTCGTTATTCGTTCTTAAAACCAGAATGTCATCTTCTTATATGATGACTATTATTCCCTTGGAGTTCGACTTGTATATACAACAGTCATTCTTCACTGAAATGACGTCGGCTGTTTTCATTGCATCATCAAAGAGTTTATTCCATGGTCGTCTGGATTGCTGGGAGCCGTACAAACACTTATGTATTTGAACAATGTGACTTTGATCATTTCCATTTCTTGGGAGTTTCATGTAGATTTGTTGGTAATTTTATTTCTCGTTTACTTCGCTGCAACCCTTGTTTTTCTTCGTCTTCATTTTTTCGTCGGCATGGCTTTTGTACGTGCTTTCATGGTCAGTTTCTCCAACTGATTCATGGAGTAATTGTTGATCTTCTTGATTTGCCTCGACTATAGTACGATCGTCGTCTATCGAATCTTCCGCTCATAACTATTCCATTACATTGCCCTCAGCTTCATCTAGCTCATCAGACATCATTCTTTGATCAGATCGTGCGTTTATTTATTGTTTGCGCATCCCACAAATATCAGTGATATCGATTTTTGGATAATTTATTCTAGAAGTGACCAACTTCGTTGCATCCAAAACATCGGGTACCTTCTTCGACGTTAGGGCTATGTTTCGTGGTTCCTCGGTCTTCCCCGGGCTCGACGTTGAAGAACATCCGCTTGATGTCAGTGACGGACTTCTGGTACAATTTTTGATTGGATAGTACAAGCAACGCTCCCATAACATGCTTATATCGTTCCGAAATTGCGCTGAGTAGGGCATGAACTTTTTCTTCCGGGGTAATTCAAGGTTGCATCCTGTCCAATTCTCTGGTAATTAGATCATATTCGTCAAAGATCTCCCTTAAAAAATTAAGCTTGCGGTACCTTATGGGGAACATCCTTTCGGCGGTTCCCGCCTTTTCATAGCTTTTTACCAAGATATCCATGATCTCTTTTGCATATTCGAGGCCAAGTAGTTTATTGAGGACCTCGTTATTTATGAGCATGACGATCTCGTCCAGTGCCTCAACGTCTTGTTCCATTCGCTTGCTTAACCGCTCTTTCCTCTGCTTCTTCTTCTCTTCGGTTTCTCCGTCAATTAGGTTATAGTATTCTTTCGGTGTACTCACCAGCGTGTGAGCTTACTTCAGTTTAGCCAACCAATGTTCTATACGCCACTTTCAGGCTGGAAAATTGGTCTCCGTGCCGCCAAAGATATTGGCGCAGTCACCGCCTAGCAGGACGCCTATGCGCTCAAAAGTTCAAGAGTTCCCCTCTTGTACCCACCGCTCCTGCGTCCACTGATGCTCGCCGAAGACATGTCTTCTATTCCTCTCCAGAGTCGTTGACCAGTTCCAAATCAACGACCAGTCCAAAATCGTCCCACGGTGTAGTCCGACCGTTATTGTTGCCAGGTAACCAACCTTAACGCCATTTGTTGAGCTGAAATACAGTTACTGGTTTGGTTTGAGATAACTTATTGACTACTAAATTTGTTTTATAATTCCATCCTTTGCCTTAGTTAATAATTTACATTGTAAATGTTTTAGCCCAATGGGCTCTTCAGATTTGATTACGTGTTTAATGGGTTTGGTGTGTTTAGTATGTTTATGTTATAATTAGGTTTTCCGATCAGCCCTTGGGGTATTGTTAGTAGATAACTTATTGATATTTCAATACGTCAGATTGTTTATATCAAACATGGTTATTTATCGATATAATAATCTAATTCATGTTGTTTCATATTCTTTCGTGTATAGGCTTGTCTATGTAATCTACCTTGTCTATAATTTGTACAACTAATTTTGACCGACAGGTTCCATGCAACTTATAAAGCTACTTGTGTGCCACAAGAAGCTCTTCGTGCAATATTGCATACGAGGTGTGATTGGATACAAATTCTCCCTTCCATAGTCGACATTGGATTGACATTCGACATATCGTTTGTCAGTAGTGAAATGTTAGAATGACATTTTGTTCATCAGTATTAGTATTGTTTATGTTTCAATTTAATTCCTTAATTCAAGTTTAATTTTAAGAAATTTCTTAGAGATTTAAATTCTTCCAGACGAATAAATTCCTTGTTCACCAACGTCTTGCAATTTTCATCAATGGAATTTTAGTATACAGTTTGAAAAAAAAACATGTAATTTTCTGCATCTTAGTTATGACTCAGTTCCCTAGTAGCACAGATGTTAACATTAAGTTGAGAAAACATATATGTGCCTTTGTTAGTCGTAATAAAGTTGCTGTAACTAATTATGATCGAAGTGTGCTACTTGGGTTGGCATTCCTGAGGATGATAAGGATGATGCTAACCAGCATCAAAGCGTTGACCAAAATCGGAACTTCTGTGCTCTGAACTGGTCTTAGCAATTCAAACACTTTGTGGAGTCCGTAGGTCGAAATAATTCCATCAAAGGATTTTGTGTCGAATGGACTCTTTCGCCGAATAACCGTCCTTAAGTGGCGCATTGTCTTCATGTGCACCGGGTTCAATAAACGGCCGAGTTTGTTTTTATCAGCTGTTTAGTATCATTGCCGTAAAGACTGTACTTGAAGAATATGAGACACACAAAAATGGTTGCCAAAAATTCATTTTTAGCCGGATTCCCGTCAAACTTTTGTGAAATTAACAAATCTACAAACTACCTCATTATGATGTAGAAGGAGACGTTCGCTCATCACGATGAGGCACCAAGAGTGAACATTAATGTTTTTGCTAGAATGAAAGATATGAAGAGAAAGTGTTGAAAGTTCCGTCAGTGTGTGGCAGGTTGGAAATAGAACAGATGTTTTTGAAAATTAATCGAAAGGGACAGTGGTATTCGAACCAAAGACGTCATCTTTTGCCTAACATCTCACTGTGGAGTAGGTTAAAGCACGGACAAGTCATTTCCTTTTAAACTATGTGTGGGCTGCCTTTTCGCGAAGAGGCAAAACGTCCATTGTCATCATCACCATAATGAAGTCAGAGAGCTATGTGAATGCTACTGGACAGTGTTCTCATTCCATTTACTGAGAATATTATTGGCAGCACTTTCATTTTTCAATAAGATAAGGCTACTATTGTCGTGAGCAAGAACTCTTTGGTTTCCGAAAGAAACATCCTGGTTATGAACTGGCCAGCTCATAATGCGGTCCTGATCGCTATTGAAAATCTCTGAAGGAATCCAGAAAAACATGTATACGGTGGTGGACAGCTGTTTAGAACAATTCGTGAGCTACAGAAAATGTGTAAGCGCTCATAAGACTACAAGTTTTATGGAGGTTTTACAAGAGTGCAGAAGATTGATTTAAAATGAAAGTTAACTAACGAATGTAATCAGTCATCCCAAACTCAGTACTCGTAAATTTTGAGGTGATGGTAATGGTAATGGGATAATATCCATAATATACGAAGAATAAATCATAGATTTGATCTGTCGTCCTATATAAACAAACCTAACCTATGAACTGTTGGACGTTCATGAGTTTTTTTTCAACTAGTGAGAAAGCCATGAAGAGGATGTATTGATAGTTCCGTGAAAATTAAATATGTAGAAGTTGAAATTTCATATCAATTTAAGCCAGATAACGCCTGGATCTAGTTGTATGAAAGATTGCAAGCTTTTTTGTATGTTGCATGAGAGATTGCACACAATTTCGTTGTTTACGCTTTCTCTGGCTTGAAATCAAATGAGGGGAAATTTTACGCGCCTGTTAAAATTCATTATTTTGTTTTCTGTAATATGTATGCTCATTAATTGATTATTATCGCAGAAGCAGCCAAACAAAACAAAACATCCAACAGCCCCTCGATGCACTGTCACCATTTCTCCTAATCGATCAGCCAACAAACCGCCGCGCAGCCGAGTGCCACCATCGGATTGCGGATCGCAGATGGGGGTGCAACTCCGAACAGCGACAGAGAGGTCATGTTTTGCACATAGTTTAAAAAGTTAAATAAATTTTTCCATCCGACGTCGTGCGAAAAATGGCGGTTTCAATGGTGTGCAATAAAAATGAGCTCGTTTTATTTTGCTTCCGCGCACTTTGTCGCGCTCTGCCACACACACGGCACCCGCCGACGTCGTCGTCGTCGTCGTCGGCGTTGTTGTTGAAAGTTGAACTATGTTTTTGTCCTTGTTTGGTGGTTGTTTGTTTGTTTGTTTCGTTGAGCACTCTGTTTCGGAATTTTTCGCCTCAAAACCAGACTGCTGATGTTGCGTGTAGCCCGTGGTGGTCTGGCTGCGAAGCGCCGTTAATCTATGAAAGCTCAAAACTGGTTTTCAGGATCACTTCACGTGGTGGAAAGGCATGGTGGCTCAAGTTTTACCACTCTTACTAGAAAGGGTATTGAACAACCGACTAACGTTTGGTTAATTAAATATGATGAGAGCTTCGATTTGTCTGCTTAAGGATTTTCACGAGCGGATGACAGCAACAGGCTCTGAAGGGCTAAAACTGAGGATGCCCCAATAGGTCGGGAAAAGAGCTCGCCCTCTATTCACAAACTGTTAGTAATGAAGAGTTGGCATTTCCACTCACACCATCCAGTCTGGGCCAATCGGGTGCCCTGATGGTCCCTACCATTTCCCAGTGTTAGCATGGAATGTTCATTTGAATGTCACATTTCTGATCTATGGACAAGTTTTCGGAACCCTCCATGATACGACCCATGACCGTGCACCGTAAGAAGGGTCAGATCTTTCCATAGGTGAATACATTCATGGTTTTTTTTACATGGAAACGAAAAATACGGAAGGAGGACGATAAGTATTTTCATTAAATCTTAGTCGAAGATACACAGCCAGGGTGCGATTTTATATTCATCACATGACCGAATGATTTACGGCCGGGGAGGCATCGTGGAATTAAAATCAAAGATTTTTAATGGAATTTTAAAGTACTTTGATGTTGGTGGAACTGGGGGAGGCGTTTCGTTTGCTTGCACGAGCTTCAAGTTGGCTCTCATTATTAATCCACGACTGCCTGTGGGGATCGATTCACGTTACTATTCCAAGGGGGAATAAAGTTCGAACTAAATGAATAGGTAGAGACAGTTTGGCCTTGAATTCCACTGAATCCGAGGTAATTGCTTCGATAACAAAGTTGTTTCAGTGAACCAGTCCATTGGGGATGAAAAATGTATGAGGATCAATATTGGATACGGTTTTCCAATCTAAATTTTCTGTGATTGTTTTCCGGGAATGCGCACTATGAATGTTGATATGATGGCATTCAAGAGGTTAATTGTATATTTAAAAAAATATAAGGAAATGAGGGATAAGATCGATTGTCACCATCAATTCTTTCCCAAAGATAGTTCAGGAGAAGTCACCCCACATCAACTGAATTAAATGCGAAAGAATGTAATTCTTCGGGCTGATCCGCTTGCATGGGAAAAAGCTTGTCGTAGCTCCTCTCAAGCGTCAGACTGTCCACATTTTTCCGCTTCACGCTTGATTGAGTTCCGCATGCTGTGGAACATCCAAACGTCCTGCATACCTTGGACCCCCCTAGAAATGACAACAAACAAAAGAAAAAGGGTCAAGCCATTGCACAGTGGGCAAGAGCTGATGAAAACTGAGGAAAAAATCTGTTACTTTTGTCGCTTTTAAGCACGGCCTCAAAATAAGACCATTTCAGCTTGGAAATTGTCTGGGGAATCGAATGGAACTGGTTTAAAATACCCCACGGATATGGTTGTGGAGTAAGAGAGCTTATTTTACCCAACTTTCCCTCTTATTCTTGAAAAATGTATAGACATCTTTGCACGGAGAGGCTCAAGATCAACAGAAAGAGAAATTTTCTGGAAAATTGAATAGAAGCTGTTTCAACTACCACACGCCTCTGTGGACGAAGATATGGATGATTTTACCCCACTTCCCCTTGTATTCATGAATCTATAGCTATATAAAAATAGATTTATGTCTGTCTGTCTGTCTGAACCAAATAGACTCGAAAACTACTGAACCGATCCGCGTGAAATTTTGTATGTAGGGATTTTTAGGGCCGGTGAAGGTTCTTATGAAAGGAAAAGACCCCTCCCTTCTCTGGAAAGAGGAGCTCCCATACAAATGAAACACTAATTTCTACATAGCTCGAGAACTAATCAAGAAAAAGAAACCAAATTATGCAAGTGTGAGTTTTTAAAGGCAAGAAAGATTTCTATGATGGTTTCACAGCCCTCCCTGTCCTGAAAGGGGGGGCTCTCATACAAATGAAATACAATATTCTGTATAACTCGAGAGCTAATCATGCAAATGGAACCAAATTTGGCGGTTTTTGAAGATAAATACTGTTTCAATGCTGATTTGAGATACCTCCCCTTTCTGAAAGGGGGGGGGGGGATCACATACAAATGAAACACAAATTTATGCATAACTCGACAACTAATCTAGAAAATGGAACCAAATTTGACATATGGAGTTTTTGAAGGAGATAAATGTTTCTATGATGATTTGAGAAACCTCCCAATTCTGAATGTGGAGAGGGGGGATCTCCCATACAAATGAAACACAAATTTTTGAAAAAGTCGAGAACTAATACAGCAAATAGAATCAAATTTGGCATATGGAGGTTTTTGAAGGAGATAATTGTTTCTATGGTGATTTGAGACTCTTACACCTTCTGAAAGGGGGGGGGGGGTCTTGAACAAATGAAACACAAATTTCAGCATAACTCGAGAACTAATATAGCAAAAGGAATCAAATTTGGCATGTATAGGTTTTTAATGGCAAGCCATGTTTCAACGGTGGTTTAAAACCACCGGAGAAATTCTCATGATGGATCGAGACTCCTCCTCCGTCTTAAGGGGGGCTCCCATGCAAAAAAAACACAAAATTCTGCATTATTCGAGAGCTAATGGAGCAAATGGAAACAAATTTGGTATGTGAGGGTTTTTGAAGATAAAGTTTTTTTTATGGTGGTTTGAGACCTCTCCTTTATCTGGAAGAGATGGCTTCTATACAAATGATACATACATTTTGGCATAACTCAAGAACTAATCAAACAAATGAAACCAAATTTGGCATGTGGACGTTTTTGTAGGCAAGAAATGTTTCTACGGTGGTTTAATACCCCTCTCTTCATTGGAAGGGATGGGCTCTCATAGAAATGAGGCTCAAATGTCATCCAAATAATGAGAATTATCCCTACTGTTATGAAAATTAACATATTGAGGGTTTTGGGGCAGGAAGGTTCTTATGATGGTTCGAAACTCTTTCCCCGTCTGGAAGGGGGGGGCTCCCATAAAAATGAAACACAAATTTCTGCAATACTCAAGGACAAATCAATTAAATGGAACCAAATCTGGCATGTTGGGGTTCTTAGGCAGGATTTTCTCTTAGGGGGTTCAAGATCCCTTTCCTTTGGGGGGGGGGGGGAGGAAGCTCTTAAACAAATGAATTAGAAATTTTTACTAAACATGATAATTATTCATGCAACTAAAACGCAAAATGTGTATTTCTTTGGTAATCAGTGGTTTGTAAACAAGGCCATTTCCGCGTGGAAATTATCTGGGGAATTGCATGAAACTAGTTTCAATCACCGCACGGATATAGTTGTGGAGTTATATAGTTGATTTTACCCCGCTTCCCCTTATATTCTTCAATAATTTATAGACATCATTGCACGGAGAGGCTCAAGGCTGAATTTTCTGGAAAACCGAATAGACGTTTTTCCAACCACGGCACGGCTCTGTGAACGAGGATATGGCTAGTTTTACCCCACTTCCCTTCTTCTTTAAATTATTTATAGATATCTTTGCACAGAGAGGCTCAAAATCAACAAAATAGAGCAAGTCCAATGTGAAATTTCCTGGAAAATCGAATAGAGGCTATTTCATCTACCGCACGGCTCTGTTAACGGATAAAGGGCTGAGTTTACCCCACTTCCTCTTAAATTATTGAATAATTAATAGATATCATTACTAGGAGTCACTCAAGATCAACAAAATAGGACTAGTCCAATGTAAAATTTCTTGGAAAATCGAATAGAAGTTGTTGCACCCACGGCACGGCTCTGGGAACAAAGATATGGCTGATTTCACCCCAGTTTAACCCATATAGTTGAGTTATTTATCCCAAAAATATAAGAGGAAGTGGATTGAAATCAGCTAAATCTTTATTCACAGAGCCGTACGGTGCATAAAACAACCTTTATTCCGTTCTCAAGGAAATTTCACATAGGACTAAGGTCTGTATCCACATTAATCCGGACACCTTCAAATCATTGTAACTTTTGAAATATTGCACGTAGGAATGAAAATTTTTCACTGTGGTATAGCTGAGAGTCTATGATGAAAAAGACTATGATTGATGTTTACATTTCATGTTCAAGTATTCAAGATAGCGACGAAAGAAAAACAAGTGCGCGAGCGAAATTTTGTACGGGCGTACGGCAAATCCTGACTTGTCGATTCGGGACCTTGCAAAATCATTGGATTTGCCTAAATCCACTGTTCACGATGAGCTCAAATCATTTTCGGAACGTTTGAAGGTGGAGAGGAAACCGAGAAGTGACAAAAACATTGGACGCGCTGATCCTGTCATGGACAGAAAGGTGAAAAGGATATTAACGAAAAACCCAAATCTCTCCATTCGAACGGTGGCTCGTAAAATAGGCGTAAATGTCGCCTGGTTTTGTCCAAAAATCAAAACTACGTTTGGAACTTAAGTCGTATAAAGTAAAAACAGTTCCAAATCGCAACGACAAACAGCACTTGGCTGCAAAATCACGGGCTCGACGTTTGAACTGCGAATATTTGACGAAGTTTTCATGCGTTGTTATGGACGAGGAAACTTATGTCCTGGAGGATTTCAAGCAGCTTCCAGGGCTGGCTTTTTATTCTGCTAAGGCCAGAAATGCTACAGCTGAGCATTTCAGAACGAAGAAGGCATCAAAATTTGCCAATAAATACCTCGTGTGGCAAGCAATTTGCGGGTGTGGCAAAAAGAGTAAATCTTTCGTCACTACAGGCACAATCAACAAGGAGATCTATCAGAAAGAGTGTCTGCAGAAGCGATTGCTACCGATCATAAAAAATCACAAAGAAAAACCTCTGTTCTGGCCCGATTTGGCATCATGCCACTATGCTAAAACTGTGATGGAGTGGTACCAAGCAAACCAAGTGAACATTGTACTAAAAACCTCAAACCCGCCAAATTGCCCAGATCTACGACCAATCGAGAGATATTGGGCTCTGATGAAGCGGAAGCTTTCTGGAAAGAAGCAAGGAATCAAAGACATCAAACACTTCCAGCAAATTTGGACAGAGATGGCTTTTACGATTTCTGAAGAGTCCGAACAAACCCTAATGGATGGAGTTAAGCGCAATGTTCGAAAATGTTATGCAAATACCGAATAACTATGTTTTGTCTTCACGAATTGTTAAAACACATCCCATGAATCTGAAGTAATCAACTACGATGGAAATACAATGTGAAATTCATGTTTGATTCATGTTTTGAGGTCTATCTAAGAACACAAGGGGAAGTGGGATAAAACCAGCCATATCTTCGTTCACAGAGCCGTGCGGTAGTTGAAATAGCTTCTATTTGATTTTTGTGATAATTTCACATGGGATTAGCACTATTTTGTTGATTATGAGCCGCTTTGTGCAAAGATATCTATAAACTATTTAAATAGAAGGGAAGTGGAGTAAAATCAGCCACATTTTTTTTCACAGAGCAGTGCGGTGGTTGAAACAACCTCTTTTCGATTTTTCAGCAAATTTCACAAGGGACTAGCACTATTTTGTTGATCTTGAGCGACTCCGAGCAAAGATACACTCAAAAAAATCAACACGTTACATCCACGTGAAACGCACGTTATTTTCGTCCACTGCCAAACCAGTAATAAACACTTGGAATTCACGTAAGAGCTACGTTATTTCCACGTAAATTCACATTCTACGTAAAAATCACATAAATGTTACGTGATTTTTCACTGGAACGTAATGTTTAACTGATTTTACTGAAGAAAATTTGGTTACGTGTTGAGGTGGAAGTTACGTGAAATTTCACGTGGAAACAACGTGTTGATTTTTTTGAGTGTATCTATAAATATTTCAATAATATAAGGGAAAGTGGGGTAAAATCAGCCATATCTTTGTTCACAGAGCCGTGCGGTTGATGAAATAACTTCTTTTAGTGTCTTCAGCCATTTCGACGAATCTTCAACAATGCCGAAGAAGGAGAGCGCAGTCGAGGAAGGTACGTCAAAAGCGTGTTCTTATTGCGAGAAAGACGGCCACCAGATCGCCAGCTGTTCCAGTTTCAAGTCACTGGACATCGGAGGCCGTTGGAAGACGATGCGACAGAAGAGTCTTTGCCAATTGTGCTTGATACCGTAAATGGCCATGCCGTTCGAAAAAAGAATGCGGGGTAGATGGATGCCGCATTCGGCACCATATGCTACTACACAGTAGCCGCAACGGGAAGCAGGTCGACGTCTTCGTATTTCTGGATGACGGGTCATCATCAACGTTGCTTGAAGAAGGAATCGCAGCTCAGTTAGGTATCGATGGTGAACCAGACAATCTGATGCTGAGTTGGACCGGAAAGATAAGCAGGCATGAGAAAACTTCAAAGCGAATAAGTGTGAAGATATCCGGTACTGGAAAGAAGGAAGCGTTCCAGTTGGGCAACGTACGAACCGTGTGTGAGCTAGGACTTCCAAGTCAGACGTTAGACTACATAGAGCTATCAAAAACGTTTCCGCACTTACAGGGACTTCCCGTAGACAGTTAGCGCTAACGCGAACCCATGGCATGATTGTTGGTCTGGAGCATGTTCAACTGCTCACTAGCCTGAAGACTGCGAAGGTAGTAGCGGTGAGCCAGTCACAACTAAAACTCGACTGGAATGGTGCTTGTACGGGAGGAACTCCGGAAACGAAGGATCTATCGAACAGCTGCACGTGCATACCAGCGTAGCAATTAGTGCCAGCTATCTACACGATTCGATGCGAAAGTTCTTCGCCGTTGAAGAAGCAGTCTTAACGAAGCAGCACGAGTCCGAAGAAAACAAGCGTGCACGCGATATCCTAGAAGACCACGACAATACGAAGAGGAACTCGCACAGAGACAGGATTAATCTGGCGGACAGACAACGTGAACCTCCCGGATAGCTATCCCAGGGCGGTCAGCAGGTTGAAATGTTTAGAGAAACGGCTTGCAAGAGACTCCGAGCTGCGAAAAAGAGTGAACGAGCAAATCCAGGGTTACGAACAGAAAGAGTATGTCCGGAAAGTATCACCAGAAGAGTTGATGCACACAAACCCTAGGCGAGTGTGGTACCTTCCGTTGGGAGTGGTAACGAACCCCAAGAAACCCAACAAAATCCGAATGGTTGGGGATGCTGCTGCGAAGGCAAATGGAGTTTCGTTCAACGACATGCTGCTAAAAGGCCCGGATCTTCTTGTTTCGCTGGTAGAAGTATTGCTACGGGGTGAGAGGGCGCGATGAGCGGTGTGCTCCGATATTCACGAAATGTTCCTGAGAATCCCTTATTCGTGAGGCAGACAAGTGGTCGCAGTGCTTCCTATGGCGGGACAATTCGCAGGATGAAATCCAAGTATTACGTAATCAACGTCGCTATGTTTGGAGCAACCAGCTCTCCGTGCACAGCGCAATTTGTTAAAAACAAGAATGCCATGGACTACGCTGAACTATATCCCAGAGCAGTAGAAGCGATTATCAAGAACCATTACGTGGATGACTTCCTCGACAGTGTCAACTCGGTGGAGGAAGCAGTACAGCTCGTCAAACAAGTGCAACTGATCCATGCAGCAGCAGGCTTTGAATTAGGGAAAATTTTGTCCAACTCACAGGAGGTGCTCGACCATTTAGGAGAGACCGGATCTTCAACCAGCAAAGCTCTAAACTTAGCCAAGGATGCAGTTTACGAGCGCGTCTCAGGAGTTGTGTGGGTCCCATCGGCGGACCACTTCACTTTCGATCAGACCGGGCTGGAAGAAGTCTTGCGGAGCAACGGAGCGGTTCCAACGAAGAGGCAAGTTCTACGAACCGTGATGAAATTGCATCGATCCGCCGGGATTCGTGGCACATTTTGTGGTGCAGGGTAAAATATTGATGCAGGAGATCTAGCGAACGGGTACGAACTGGGACGAACCCATTACAGAAGACCTACACGATCTATGGAGCAGATGGATCGAGCTGTATGCGACAATTGATGAAGTCAAGGTGCCACGTTACTTTTTCAGTGCAGACTGCTAGAGGAGTGTTGGCCAGACCTGCGGTGAAGCTGGCAGTGCTGGACGATGGAGAACAAAGACGGAAGTGCCGATGACCTCTTGATGATTCTTAAACCACCATAGAAATATTTTTTCTTGTATCTTTATGCAGAAACTTCTGTTTCATTTGTATGGATGCCTCTCTTCCGGAGAAGGGAGGGGGTCCCAAGAAACCATAGAAACATTTCCTGCTTCAAAAACACTCACATGCTAAATTTGATAACCTTTGCTTGATTAATTCTCGAGTTATGCAGAAATATGTGTTTTGTTTATATGGGACTGCCCCTTTTAGAGAAGGGCGGGTCTCTTACTACCTTAAGAACCTTCTGGCCTCAAAACATCCCTGCATACAAAATTTCACGCCGATCGGTTCAGTAGTTTTTCGAGTCTATTAGGTTCAGACAGCCAGACAGACAGGCAGAAATCCATTTGTATATATATAGATTCAAAAATACAAGGAAGTGGGTAAAAACAAGCAAAACCTTCGTTCACAGAGCCGTGTGGTTGTTGGAAAAACCTCTATTTGATTTTTCAGAAAATTTCACATGGGACTAGTCCTATTTTGTTGATCTTGAACCTCTCCGGAGCAAAGATGTCTATAAATTATTCAAGAATATAAGGGGGAAGCGAAAATTCAGCTCTATAACTCCACAATCATATTCGTGCGGTTATTGAAATTCGTTCCATTCGATTCCCCAGACAATTTCCAAGCGGAAATGGCCTTGTTTACAAGCCGCGCTCAAAAGCGACAAAAGTAGCAGATTTTTGGTTAGTTTTTCATCAGTTCTTGCCCACCGTCCATTGGTCAAGGAAGCAACCCAAACAACACCTTGCTCTCACTGCCAACGACGACATACTGATTCCGAGCTGGAATAAATGAAAAAAATAAACCCTGTCCGGAAAATCTACCAACCATAATCTCCACTTGAAATGTAATCTAGAAGAATTGATTTAGAAAGCTATCATTACACATTTTTTTTCCTTTCACCCCTTCATGCATCTCTAATCGGGTTTCCAAACAGTCGGTCGTATATGTTTAGCAGAATCATTCACCAATTTCTTCGTCGTTGGTTCCGTTCCGTTTTTCCTAAGCGGTTATTTTCCTCGCTGTTGGAGTTCAGAGAGATAGCACAAACACACAAACACACAGGAAGTGGCAAGGAAAAGCAAGAAGATGAAAAAAAATCAATCGCTTCAAGCGGAACCGGAGTTCCCAGAGGCAGTAGTCGTCAGTTCGTCGGTATGAGCTGGTTGTTGCAGGGATGGAGTGGTGACGCTTGTTTTACACTTATCAACTTATCTCGCAATTTCGAAGTCAACACGCGGCCGGCTTCAAAGGCAGGGATGTGATGGAAAAGGAAAACACCGACCATCGGGAAAATGGAATTGGACATCCGTGGAAGGAGAAGCTCTCTGGCCCTTGGAGCTCGGTGATTGTGTCAAGGTGTCTGCTCTATTTATGTCATGACATTATTCAGATCTCGAGTGAGGATAGTGTTGGGTGAAATACGATCCCACTATGCTTGACAGGGCTTCGGTCGGTCGGTCGATGTGAAGGAAGAAGACTTCTGCAGAAAAAGTCGTCATTCCACGCGGGAGATAAGCTTTGGCATATGTGAGCCACTAGTTTGTCACAGCGGCCAGTTCTTTCGGGCAATGATTGCTGGTTATCGCTTGGTCGGTATCTTCGGTCTTGCAGCACACAGTGGGTTGGCGAATCATTTGTGAAGTTGTTCAACTCCCCAACATGTAATTCATTTTTGTCGCAAAAATTATCCTCAAGGATCACTGTGCTAGGCGTGGGTGGGGCGTATCAAATGAACCCGATCGAGTCAAGGTCCCCACGTGTATGTTCTACAATGGCGCAATGGTCGTTCTACTTGTTATCTAACAAACTTTGGATTTAAAATCGGGGGATATTTTCTTCTCATAACAACCATCGTGATTTACATGTGGGGGCGCACAGTGGAAATCTTTAGCTGCAAGCGCCACAAAAGGTGGTCGGTGCCGAGCGTAAGTGAAGTCAGCTACTATGTTCGAACAAGCGACTGAAAATGTTTCTAACAATTGGTTCTACCGTTCTACTTATACCATGGTACAGATCTAATGTAGATGCACTCTCAGATTTGTTTTTATGCTACTGTCAGCTCGATTTCGATTCATGAGTTAATATCGTAATGATGAGTTGCACTGAAGACTATGAGATTACATCAAAAGAGGTCTCAGCTTCCTTATATAAGTTCCTTCCTTTTCCATGCTTCAGAAGACACCTCGCGTTAGATTGAAGGAATCCAACTTATGTTTCCTGCTCCATTCTTCTGCCTCCACTAAAGGTGTTTCGTTCATCAGAATGTAAAATTTTATGTTTTTCAACATTTTTCATATAACTCTCATGTTTCAATTACGTGATTTCTAGTAAGAAAATTCTAAACTAGTAAGGACGTGATTTTAAAGTTTTACCTAATATGTTTTATCTAATCAATCAATCAAGACATCAAGTTCAAAACTTTCTTGCTATCAGTGAGAACAAATTGAAAAGTCAACATTTCATCGTACATTTTCTCTGATAATACCAAATTGACACTGAAAACAAAACTACCTTTCTCAAGAGACAATGAACGGAAGATTTACAACACAAGATGAAAACTAAATTTGATGCCAAGTTTGACCATTATAAAGTAAAATCAAATTTCAGTTTTCCAGTTGCTATATTTATAATGTTGGAGAAGCTTTACTCGCGTAGCGACTGCTCTATCAAACTTTAACAAACTAAGACAGGACTTTTGGTATCAAAAGAGCTCCTTGAATAAGACTAAATGCTAGTTTTCTCGATAAATTGGAGACCTTTGCAGACCCTCGCACTGGTGAATCGAGGTGTTCAATTGGGTGAAAACGTACTAGATGGAAAGGTTTTCGGACTTCATAGATCGAGAGACGATTAGCGACCTTATGTCGTCCCTTATGTGTTTGACTCCGTTTCATTTATGCCTAAAGCATTAGCCAGGTGGATGCATATGAATTTCTCTACTCTCAGATAAGGCTATGCTGCTTGTTTTTCCTAGCTTCCATCGGTGCGAGTAAACAAGGGGCAGCGCTTGGAGTAAATAATTAACTACTTATGCTTTGGTTCTTCTCGTTTTGCATGTGTCTTAAACTTGTCAAACTTGAACCTACTTTAAAAAAGTTAAAGAAGACAAAAATAGCCGCTTGAAAAATGAGGTTTAGATTCTGCTGAAATAATTTCATCCAATTAAAGGCCAATTGTCGCATTCTACAACACCGTGCCATAACGAATACTGCTTCCAACGATATACGTCATGTATGCTCTCACGACTCACATGGCCACTCATGTTCCAGCTTCGCTCGGTTCTGCCAGGGTTCCAGCGCTGAAACCCAGCCTGGTTATAGCTACCTCGTTGATAGTCTTTGCCGCTTTTTTTGGCATAGTCGACGTGACTATGTGAAACTCAACCGATCGTCGATCATCACTCCCATATATACTTCAAAACGAGCTTTGAGGCTACGACATGTCATCCAAGGGGTGGAATTCAGTCCACTACACCGCGTTAAAATTCTTGACCAATAGTAGTTCCGTTTTGTTTCCGACTGCTTTAGTCACCAACATTTCTACCTCTTCCAACGATATCGGCTCCAATCGGCAGCTTCAGCGTCAACACGTCGTTTAATATCCTGTTCCAGTGTGTCGAGTCTTGAATGGAACCTTCTGTCTATTTCTGTATCGTTAACTGGTATCCGGTTCTAGAAGTAGCTCCTCGAAATCCTGCACAGATAAATCAGATGGGATTTTCAATTCCGCTCGCCCGTTTTCGTCCTCCGTGTTGACGCCGAGTTTCCCTTTACCGGTGCGATGTGGATCGCCTGATGGTCCCTACCGCTCGCATGCTCTTCATTTCATGTTTG